>JAUZND010084143.1:0-15762 GCA_034780555.1 Coelogynopora nodosa | reverse complement strand
TATATATATATATTGCAGTGATTTTAAGCCTACAAAAATCTCTAGTTTTTAGATAGATTCCTATTAGGTTATTTTGTTCTTTCTTTAATTTAAAATATGGTTTCACCGCGCGTATATATGTATAGATATATATATATATATATATATATATATATATATCTATATACATGTATCCGCTCTCCCCTGCTAAATGACAAGATTTCGACTCGTAAATTACATTAGATATAAAAAAAAATAAGATAAACCCACCAAAAACTAATATAAAATACTTTAGGCTCGCTCAATCAGTAATCTGTACCCCGGCGCATAATAGAAAGCGCCGGGTCATTTTGGAACGGTCCCGTTTCCCTAGCATCTTCAGTGCTATGCTCTAGTATGTAAGCTACCAAAATACAACTATTTTACTAAGAAGATTATTATACCTAGTGAAAAAATTATTATCAAAATTATAAAATTAAAGGTTTTTGCTTGTAAGCTTTGATTTATGTTTGCTATAGTTCTTCTCACCTGTATTGTCCCTTGTCCACCTAAAATTTCTAGTCATCCTTGATCGATAGATTTCATAATATTAGTTCCTATAATCATAGAAAACTTAGTTGCTGGCTGAGCGGAAATCATTGCTAAAAATCATATAGTAGAAAAAAAAGTATCTATTTTTGATATTTTTTTAGGGAAAAAATCGGTATCTCATAAACCAGCAGCTACAACTAATCCACCTAAAATAACTAAAATTGTTAAGAATTTAAGAAATTGAGGTAAAATGAACGGTTGGGGAGAAAATTGTAGAAATAAATTTTGAAATATAAATCCGGCTACTACTGCGGCTACTCTCAATACAAAAGTAGATACATTAATGTAATAGTCTTTTTCTTGTTTACTATGTAACGCAACATTTTTTGGTTCGGCCCATAGAGAACAAAAAGAAAGACGAAGAGAATAAGCAGCCGTTATTCCAGTGGCCAAAAAAATTAATAAAACTATTAAAAGATTACATGGCTCAAATAAAGAAATTTCTAGAATCAAATCTTTAGAATAAAAACCACTTAAAAAAGGAGCTCCACATAAAGATAAGTTAGCAACATTCATAGCAGCAATAGTTAGAGGGGCCTGTTTAAATATTATTCCTATAAGACGCACATCCTGATTATTAGAATTATTGTGAATAATAGTACCTGCACATAAAAATAACAACGCTTTAAATAAAGCATGAGTGTATAAATGGAATAATGCGAGATATGGTATACCTAGACCTAAACTTATTATTATTACACCTAATTGACTTAAAGTAGATAGCGCAATAATTTTTTTAAGGTCAGTCTCATAATTTGCTCCAATTCCGGCTATAAGTAATGTGAGAACTGAAATAAATAGCAATATAGGTTTAAAGAAAGATGACTCTCTTAAAAAAGGGTAAAATCGAATTAATAAAAAAACTCCTGCGGTTACTAAAGTAGATGAATGAACTAAAGCTGAAACTGGAGTTGGAGCTGCTATAGCCGCGGGAAGCCACCTTGAAAAAGGAATTTGAGCTCTTTTAGTTATAGCAGCGATAGTAATTGTTAAAACTACTCAAGAGGATAAATAAAAATCTATCATCAAAGTAATTACTCAGTGTCCTTGCAAAACTAAAATACCAATAGAAATTAAAATTATAACATCTCCAATTCGATTAGCTAAAATAGTAAGTATTCCTGCTGCTAGAGACTTTATATTTTGATAATAAATAACCAATGCAAAAGACACGATACCTAACCCATCCCAACCTAATAAAAGAGAAGGTAGTCTAGGAATAAAAATTAATAAATTCATCGATATTACAAACAGTATAACAAGTCATGTAAATCGTTTTAAAAAAGGATCATGAGATATATATCTTGAAGAAAACAATATTACACACCCAGAAATAAGACATACTACGTTACTAAATCTTAGTCTTACAGGATCTAAAATTATGCAAAAAGAAATGTTACAAGAACTTAAAGAAATTAAATTTCATTCAAATAAAATAGATATATTAGTTATAAAAAAGTAACATGTAATAGGAGATAACATTACACTGTAACTTAATAAAAAAAATGAACTAATAGAAGAAGATTTAGAATTTATTAACATGGTAAAGTAAAAATGAATTTTATCTTCAGAACCACAACCTGATATTTTTATAAACTAACTTTACTCTTAATTTATGTTCACATGAAAACTAATTCACTTTTAATAATTAGTAAATTGGCAGGAAGTCAATGTAAAAACAATAAAGAATAACCTAGAGCTGAAAACTGGGGAAAAGGTTTAATATACTTTGGGCTTCCACCATGTTGACTTCTTGTATATAAGTACATACTATATAATGCAGCTAAGAATCTCATAATTGCTAGAGAAATTAAAAAATATTTTGAGCTGAAGATTGTAGAAGGAAAAATTAAAATTTCACCTAATAAATTAATTCTTGGAGGAGCTGCCATATTAATTACAGAAAATATAAATCATCAAAGAGTTAAAACAGGCAACAATATTAAAATTCCTTTAGTAAGAAATAAACTACGACTATGTCTTTTTTCATACGTGTAATTAGCTAAAGCAAATAAAGCAGAAGAACAAAACCCATGAGAAATTATTAATACTAGAGCACCTCTTCATCCCCAAGACGTATTAGAAAATACACCAGCTAATATGAGTGATATATGTCCAACTGAGGAATAAGCAATAAGTGATTTAAGATCAATTTGCCGAAAACAAATAATTCTTGTAAGCACACCACCTCAAATAGCTAAAGCGAATAAAAATACTAAAGAATTTGTAACTGGAAAGTTGAAATATTGATATATACGCAATACACCATAACCACCTAATTTCAAAAGAATAGCTGCTAACACTATTGAACCAGCTACCGGAGCTTCAACGTGTGCTTTAGGTAATCACAAATGAACTGTGAATATAGGAAGTTTTACTAAAAATGCAGAAAATACTAAAAATGTAAAAATATTTCAAGTTCAGGGAAGTAAATCTCTAAAAGGTATTACACGCATTGTAGAAGAGACTAATATATTAGATATAAATATTTCTTTTATTCTTCATACAATTACTAAAAGTAAAGGTAAAGATGCAGCAACCGTATAAATCATTATATACATGCCAGCTTGAAGTCGTTCCGGTTGATACCCTCATCCTAGAATAAGTATAAGCGTAGGAATTAAAGATGCTTCAAAGAAAAAATAAAAGTGTATTGCTCTTCTTAAAGAAAAAGCTACTACCAAAATAGTAGTTAGAATTATTAAAAAATAACCAAATCTTGTTTCTTGATTACGTGGCTGTTTAACTCTATTTTGACTTGCAATTATTATTATTAAAGCAATTCATAAAGTTAAAGTAATCAAAAAAGCAGACATAGAGTCATTTCTTAAATATAAATTAATTTGATCATATGAAAAAAATGGAGTGTAAAGATGTAAAAAAGAAAGCAAGCTAGCAAGAGATAAAGCTCAAATTTTATAATACCAGTTTCAAGAGCCTAGATATAAAACAGAAAAACTTACTATGGATAATAAACCTAGCATTTATGTATTGAAAAACTTGATACGTAGTCATTACCTTGAGTTCGGATTATAGATACTAAGATTGCTAAACCTAATCTAGCCTCACAAGCACCAAGGGTAATTAAAATTAGGGACATTTCTCCTCTAAAAGATCTATTGTTACTAAGACTAAATAATAAAATAAAAATATTTATCGTTGCTGCTTCCAAACTTAATAAAACTCTTAATAAATGTTTATATTGAAGCGCTAGAGCTAAAAGTGCTCTTATAAACCCTAATATACTAACTATACTTAAAGAAAATGTACTCATATCTTTAGTAATAATAGCTCAAAAAGAGCGTTGGCCTTGTAAGCCAAAGGTTGAAAATATTTTTCTTATTACTTAAGTTACTAAGCGATTCGAACACTTCAAATTTGTTTTCAAGACAAATTTTCCCCAGGAAAGTAACCATTATTTAATCTTAATAATCTAAAATTTTATCTCATATAATTTGAGCTAAAGGACTAATAATAAAATAACTGAAATAAAATACAGTGAAGACCTGACCAATTTGCTCATAAGGAGCTTCTACTGGACAGGCTCCAATTCATGTTAAAATTAAAAAAATACCCACTAAAGTTCAAAATAAGACCTGATTAATAGGATAAAATGCTAAAGATCGGAATTTCCCTTGGTGAGTCAAAGGTAAAATAAATAAAATTGCAACCGCAGCTACTAAGGCAATAACGCCCCCTAATTTATTAGGAATAGATCGAAGAATAGCATAAGCAAACAAGAAATATCATTCCGGTTGAATATGTACAGGTGTAACTAAAGGATTAGCTGGAATGAAATTTTCAGGGTCAGTTAAAAGTTGAGGAGAAAATAAAACTAAAAAAGAAAGTAAAGATAACAAAACAACAAAGCCAAATAAATCTTTAAATCTATAATAAGAATGAAAAGGAACTTTTTCCCCATCACTATTTAGACCTAAAGGGTTATTTGAACCTCTTTCATGTAAAAACAATAAATGTAAAACAGATATTCCTATAATAGCAAAAGGAAGTAAAAAATGTAGCGTAAAAAACCGAGTTAGTGCAGCATTATCTACTGCAAACCCACCTCACACTCATTCTACTAGTATTTTACCTAAATAAGGAACCGCTGATAATAAATTCGTAATTACTGTTGCTCCTCAAAAAGATATTTGACCTCAAGGAAGAACATACCCTAGAAAAGCAGTTCCTATAACTAAAAACAATAAGATAACACCAATATTTCAAGTGTGTTGATATAAATAAGAACCATAATATATTCCTCGTCCAATATGGAAATAAATGCAAATAAAAAATCAAGAGCCACCATTAGCATGTAAAGCTCGTAAAAGTCATCCATAACTAACATCACGTCTAATGTGAACTACCGAATTAAAGGCTAGGTCCACATGAGCAGTGTAATGTATAGCAAGGAATAAACCTGTTAAAACTTGGATAATTAAACAAAGACCAAGTAAAGAACCAAAATTTCATCAAACAGATAAATTTGAAGGTGCAGGAAGATCAACTAATGCACCATTTACTATTTTTAATACAGGGTGAATTTTTCGAATGGGACTACGCATATTTATTTAACTAGGTTGAAATGGTCGCAAAGATGCATGTTGATAATAACAAATTTTTACTACTACTACTAAATTTAAAAGCAAAATAATTCCTAAAGCAATCAAGACTGGTCTCATGCTTCTATTAACAAGTTGAATTCCATATGTTTTAGAATAACTCAAAAAAGAAAAATCTGATAAGTAGTTTAATATACTAAAATCTCTAAAATACCGAAAATATAGTAATAAGCAGAAAATAATAGAAGAACCAATATAAACATATAAATATGAACCACCAGTAAATAGAACATTTGGTCTTAAAGCAGCAACATAAGCAAACATAACTAGGAGACCTCCTACATAAATTAAAAATAAAATATAAGCATATCATGAAGATAGAAAAATGGCTACCATAGAACACAACAGTAAAGTGCTAATAATAATAAATAAACCTAAACTGAGAGGCTGACCTATGAGAGGCAGTATTAAAATTCTAGATAATCTTAGTGCCATAATAATTCTAGTTGTCATTCTCGAGACGTAGGATTAAAACCTAATCTTTAGCTTCCAATGCTAATATTTTATTAAACTACAATCTCGCTTAATAATATAAAATAAAAGTAACAACAAATATTAATAATAAGAAAGATAAAGAGGCTGGTAGAAACCCTTTTCAAGTAAGATTTATTAATAAATCATACCGAAATCGAGGATAGCTACCTCGCACTCAAATAAATACAAAAGCAAAAAATAAAATCTTCAATATAAAGACTAAATCACTACTAAAGATAAATAAAGAACCACCACCAAAAAATAAAACAGCCGAAAGCAATCTCATAATTAAAATGTTAGCGTATTCGGCCAAGAAAATTAAAGCAAAACCAGCTGATCCGTACTCAATATTAAAACCTGATACTAATTCAGATTCTCCTTCAGCAAAATCAAATGGAGCACGATTAGTTTCAGCAATGCAAGTGACAAATCAAATTAATGACACAGGAATTATTAAAAACCTTAATCAAACAACACCTTGAAATTCTTTTACATCAGTAAAACTAAATCTCCCAATAACAAATAATGGAAATAGCAAGACCAAAGCCATTCTTACTTCATAAGAAATAGTTTGCGCAATGGCACGTAAGCTTCCTAATAAGGCATACTTTGAATTCGAAGATCATCCTGCCAATAAAGTTCCATATACATTTAATCCAGAGACGCATAAAAAAAATAAGATTCCTCATTTAAAATAACTTAACGAATATAAACTTGGATACAATTGCCATAGTAAGAGAGCTAGAATAAAACTAAATACAGGTGCTGCAAAATAAGGAGAGTAGTTGGCCACAGTAGGTTTAGCAATTTCTTTGGTAAGTAACTTCGCAGCATCAGCTAATGGCTGAGGAAGTCCAGCAATGCCAACTTTATTAGGACCTTTACGAATTTGAATATATCTTAAACCTTTTCGCTCTAATAGAGTAAAAAAGGCGACCGCTAGTAACACGCAAATATAAGTTAATAAACAAGAAATCAGTGATAAATACATATATAAAAGAAAGGACTTATAACCTTTATATTTAGGTTCTAAACCTAATGCACTTATTTGCTACTTTTATATAAAAAAAAGAATTTTCATCTTTATATTTAGGGCTTAAACCTAATGCACTTATCTGCCATTTTTATTAAAAATTTATTTTTTAATTATAAGTTGTCAAAATAAATAAAAATTATAATAAACTGGTCCTTTCGTACTAAGCTTATTAATTAAAATTAAAGATAGAAACTGACCTGGCTCACGCCGGTCTGAACTCAGATCATGTAGAATTTTAATGGTCGAACAGACCAACCCTTGAAGACAGCTGCATCTATCAGGATATTCTAGTCCAACATCGAGGTCACAAACCTATTTTTCGATAAGAACTCTCAAAAAAGATTATGCTGTTATCCCTACGGTAACTATTTCTTTTAATCGCTAATAACGGATCAATACTTATAAGTAAGTTTTTAATAAGAAGCTTTTTTTGTTCCTTAGTCGCCCCAACCAAAGTGTTTTATGTTTAAAAATATAAAATACTTTTATTTTTACATAAATAAATTTTAAGCTCGATAGGGTCTTCTTGTCTTTTAATTAAATTTAGGTATCTTCACCTAAAAGATAAATTTTATAAATTTCCTAAGAGACAGTCTTGCTCTTGTCAAACCCTTCATACTAGCCCTCAATTATAGGGCAAATGATTATGCTACCTTTGCACGGTCAGAGTACCGCGGCCGTTTAATAAATTATCACTGGGCAGGTCCGACTCCCCATGTAATAAATGCGAGGAGCGATGTTTTTGATAAACAGGCAGAGCAAAATTTTGCCGAGTTCCTTTTAGAAAATTTAAATTTACATTATAAATTTAGACTTAATTTTTAAAAAATTAAGTTTTACATATTGTATTAATACTCATTTTAGCATTAATATTGACCATTAATTAGTTTTTGGTAAATTTCTTTTTGTATTTAAGTAAATTAATTTTTTATTATATTGTGTTGATGAATTATAACATACGTTTAATTTTAGCCAATTTCAAGCCTAAATTTCAACAATATACTCTATACTTAATTAAAATAAAATTTTCGAGCTTATCCTCAAAAATCTAAAAAGACTTAATTCTATAACAAATCAATTTTTATTATATTTCATTAGTCCTTAGCACTTCTATGCTTTATAAAGAAAACTAGCTATCACCTAATACGAATAAAATATCATTGCTAATTTTTCCTCTTAGAAAACTTTTGCTACAGTTAATCTATTATATCTAATATATGGGAAAAAATAGCTCATTAGGTTTCGAGAAAACTGTATTCCAGTTTTAATCTAGCTAAACCATGATACAAAAGGTACGTGTTTATTCACTACTAATATATAATTTATAAATTTGTTCCCTTGCGGTACTTATATAGTTTAAAATATAAAAATTCAATCTCCTTTACATTATTTGAAAATGTTTTTGAAAACAGAAAAATTTTTTATGTAACTAATCTATTTATTAAGAAAAGCTTATAACCTAAGCATTTTTTCAGTGTAAGTGAAATGCATTATATTTATGCTATATTCTTTTCATCTAGGGACAATTTCCATTACCCCTACTGTGTTACGACTTATCTCATTTTTCAACGAGAGCGACGGGCGATGTGTGCACGCTTCAGAGCCATATTCAAAAAATTTGTATATGAATCTTTACTTCCAAGTCCGCCTTATTAAAAGCTTTTTAAAGCTTTTTTCCGTATTATAAATTTTAATTGTAACTCATCTACACCTTTCTATGGGCTGCACCTTGATCTGACGTCTAAAATTAAAATTTTAATGTGCTAACTCTTATATTTTTAGAAGTTACCTGACGACGACGGTATACATACTGAAGTATCTAAGAAAGGTAAGGTACATCGTGGACTGTCGATTACGAGACAAGTTCCCCTGGGAGGTCTAAAGCACCGCCAAGCCCTTTAAGTTTTAAACTGTTATGTTCATAGTACTCTGGTAAATAATATCAATTTAAGGCTAAGAATAATAGGGTATCTAATCCTAGTTTCCCTCTAAGCTGTCGCAGCTTCAGTATTTTAAGTATTAAGTTTTTACAGATATATATCTTTATATACAAATTTCACTTTTCAATAAAGTATCTTAAAACTTTAATAAACACACTTAACTGCCTTTTCACCTATTTATATAACTCGATTCTCTGGTATAACCGCGGATGCTGGCACCAAATTAACCAAACCTGTTAAACTAATCCAAAGCAGGATTTCACCCCTAAGTTTAATCTCAGACACTGGTGTTAGTGAGTCTTCTATACAATTATATATAACATAATTATTTAAAATTTATTAACCTTAAAACTATTTGTTTTAAAATACAAAAAATTTTACCTCACCAAAATCAATAAAAACCATGTGTATTTATTTGTTTGTGCTATATTTTTCAGTCAGAGCCAAGCTATAATATAAAGTATATAAAACTTGATAAGTTTTTAATTCATTTTAAATAAAAAATCAAATAAATTTATATGTATATTAGTATATATCTAACGTTTCTAAAGTGTACTATAGCACGTTAGATTTTCGTTCTAAAAGAATAAATGTAGTTTATTAGAAATATCTTTTGAGTATATCAGTACAGTTGCCTTCCAAGCAAAAAGATTAAAAAATTTTAAAAAAGATACAAAATCATTACATAGCGGTGTTATGGGCACGAAGAATTTTGATTTCTTAGGTAAGGGGCATTTCCTTCTAGTAAAGATTTTAAGTTAACTAAACTCTAAGCCTTCAAAGCTTAAAATGAAAAAAATTTTTCAAATCTTGGCCTGCTATAGTTTATACAAAACACTGAATTGCAAACTCGGGGAAGGAAATTATTTCCTGGTGGGTTTTGCTAGATGGTCGAGATGTTAGGCGATAGACTGTAGATCTATATACGAAATTAATTTTTCTCAGCAAATGTAAAATAAGCTAATCTGAAGCTGTTGGGTTCATACCCCAAAAATGAACTTAAGTTCTTTTACAAAAATATAAAATAAAATTTTAACTTATCTAAATTATTAGTGAGGATGTTCATCTGAATACAAAGTAATTAACAAACAAAAAATATATGCTTGAATCATACCAATCCCAAATTCGAAAATTGTATAAAATACTTGAATTCTTAACAATAAAGCTATAGAAAAAATTCCTGATATAAAAAAGCTTGTAGTTAGATAATTACCAATTAATGTTAAAACAATGTGACCTGCTCTTATATTAGCAGTTAATCGTACAGACAGAGTAATAGGCCGAACCATAATTCTAACAGTTTCAATAATTACTAAAAAAGGATTTAAAGCTGCAGGAGCACCTATAGGTAACAACCCTGCTACTACGGAAGTAGGACTGAAAAATACTGCAGAAACAATTAAAGATAATCAAAGAGGTAATCCTAAAGAAAGGGAAATAGCCAAATGTCTAGTTGGACTAAAAACATATGGAATTAATCCTCTTAAATTTATAAAAATAAGAAATAAAAAAAGACCCCTAATCAAATTAATAAACCCTCCTAAATTTAAACCAAAGGATCGAAAAATTTGAGAAGTTGCAGTATCTTTAAAAATTCTAATTACTGATCTTCAACCAGGTGTTACAACTCAGTAGTTAGATCTGAAAACTAGAAGAGTTACTAAGGAAAAAATTCATATAAGTATGTATATAGACATAAAAACTTGATTATTATCGTCGAACGAAGAAAAAATATCAACTAGCATTCTTATCAACTTCACTTATTTTCTTTTATTTTTTTTACACTGGAAGATTCTGTTATAAAATAAAGTTTTCTAGATCATCAAATCAAAATAGATACAGCTAATACTGCAGCTCAAAAAAGTACAAATAAAAAAATTCAGTTTAAAGGAGAAAGCTGAGGCATGTAAGAAGTACTAATTAATTAGTAACTAAAGACTGACAATCTTTTATTATATTTTAACTAACTTCTTGTTAAATTATTCAGATACATTAACTACTCATTCCATAAAGTTTTCTAAAGGAATAGCTTCTACTACAATAGGTATAAAAGAATGATTAGCACCACAAATCTCAGAACATTGCCCATAAAAAATACCCGGGTACTTAATATAAAATCTTAATTGATTCAAACGACCAGGTACTGCATCAGCTTTTACACCTAAAGAAGGAACTGTTCAAGAATGAATTACATCGGCAGAAGTTACTAAAACTCGAATATCAGTTTGAGTGGGAAGAACTACTCGATGATCTACTTCTAGCAAGCGAAAATCTCCACTTTCAAGTTCGTTAGTAGGAATTATATAAGAATCAAATTCGATATCTAAAAAATCTGAATATTCATAACTTCAATATCATTGATGTCCAATTCTTTTTACAGTTAGACCACAATCACCTACTTCATCTAATAAATATAAAAGACGTAAAGAAGGTAAGGCAAGAAATACTAAAATAATTGCAGGAATAATAGTTCAAATTGTTTCAATTTCTTGACCTTCAACAAGGGAACGACAAGTAAATTTATTTAATATAAGTGAAAATGCTGCATAACCAACTAGACTAATAATTATAATTAAAATTATTATCGCATGATCATGAAAAAAAATTAACTCTTCTATTAAAGGAGATGCTGCATCTTGAAATCCTAATTGGCCTCATAGACTCATATCATTTAGTTATTAGTTTGCAACTAAAGCTCCTGTTTCAGATGCATTGTGGAAATCTCTAGGCAAAATGTTATCTCATTCTAAAGCTGTGCTCAAATGAGTTCTTCAAACTACTCTACGTTGAGAAATTAAAGCCTCTCATACAATTACTATAAAATATAATACTCCTACAAAAGAAATTATTGACCCCACAGAAGAAATTACATTTCATTTAGTGTAACAGTCAGGATAGTCTGAATACCGTCGAGGTATTCCAGCTAATCCTAAAAAGTGTTGAGGAAAGAAAGTAATATTAACCCCGATAAACATAATATAAAAATGAGCTTTAGTTCATCGTGAGTGTAATGTTACCCCTCTAAGTAAAGGAAACCAATAATTAAAAGCTGCAAATAATGCAAAAATAGCTCCTATAGATAATACGTAATGAAAATGAGCAACTACATAGTATGTGTCATGAAGCATAATATCTAATGAAGAATTTGATAAAACAATTCCTGTTAATCCACCCACAGTAAAAAGGAAAATAAATCCTAAAGCTCATAACATTGGAGTTTCGTATTTAATCTTAGCTCCATGAATAGTTGCTAATCAACTAAAAACTTTAATTCCTGTTGGAACAGCAATAATTATTGTTGCTGCCGTGAAGTAAGCACGTGTATCTACGTCCATACCTACTGTAAATATATGATGAGCTCATACAATAAATCCTAGAACTCCAATAGCTAATATAGCATAAATTATACCTAGTGTCCCAAAAGTTTCTTTTTTAGCAGAGTAATGACTAACAATGTGCGAAATTATTCCGAATCCTGGTAAAATAAGAATATAAACTTCAGGATGACCAAAGAATCAAAATAAATGTTGATAAAGAATAGGATCTCCACCTCCTGCAGGATCAAAAAAAGCTGTATTGAAATTTCGATCTGTTAAAAGCATAGTAATAGCCCCTGCTAATACAGGTAAAGAAAGAAGTAACAACACTGCAGTAATTTTCACAGATCAAACAAATAAGGGAAGTCGTTCAAATTGTATACCTCGTCATCGTATATTAATAATTGTGGTAATAAAATTTACAGCCCCTAAAATAGAAGAAACACCAGCTAAATGTAGTGAAAAAATAGCAAGATCTACAGAACCCCCAGCGTGTGCTAAGTTCCCAGATAAAGGAGGATATACCGTTCATCCGGTTCCAACTCCTCTTTCTACAGCAGCAGAAGATAATAAAAGCAATAAAGCTGGAGGTAATAGTCAAAAACTTATATTATTTAATCGTGGGAAGGCCATGTCAGGTGCTCCCAACATTAAAGGTACTAACCAATTTCCAAATCCCCCAATCATCATAGGTATAACCAAGAAAAAAATTATAACAAAAGCATGTGCTGTTACAATCACGTTATATAACTGATCGTCACCTAGTAGAGCACCTGGTTGTCCTAATTCAGCTCGAATTAATAAACTTAATGCTGTACCAACTAAACCAGATCATATACCGAATAAAATATATAAAGTTCCAATGTCCTTATGATTTGTCGAAAATAGTCAACGCATACTTAAATTTCAAAAAATGTTCTAACTAAGATAAGGATGGTACCACCTAATAAATTAGTTAATACACCTAAATTAGTCATCATTCTTAGACTTATACTATTAGGTAAGTTAAGTTGAAATCTTTTATTATACCCTATAAAGATAGAAAAATATAAAGTTAAATAATAAAAAAGACTTAACAAAGAACCAATAATTAAAATAAGCAAAATCAATCTATAATCTCTTCTTATACTACTAAAGACTACTATCCATTTAGAAATAAATCCTAATAAAGGAGGTAAGCCCCCTAGGGAAAGTAATATTAACATAACTACTGAAGAACTATAATTTATAGATTTTATATTATTAAAATGTTTAACCGAGTTTAAATTAGAAGCTCACAGGGACATAAAAATGCACATAGAAATCAAAATATAAATAGATAAATAAGTTTTTATAGCCCATCTTCTATGAAATAAAGCGAAAACAATTCAGCCTAAGTGACCAATAGATGAGTAAGCTAAAATTGCACGAACCTGGGTTTGATTAATTCCACCTAGACCTCCTACTAACCTAGATATACTAGCAATTAGGCAAAAAATAAACATATAATAAAATATAGTACTTACCTCGTAGAGAGATCTTACTAAAAATAAAGGTGCAATTTTTTGCCAAGTAGCTAAAATTAAACAAGAAATTCAAGGAAGTCCAGCTATAACTCTTGGTAATCAAAAATGGAAAGGAAATATTCCTATTTTAATAATTAAGCCTGAAATTACTAAAATTAAGATTGAAGATCTTATACCGGAATTAGTCACTATATCCCATCTGAAAGATAAACCAAAACTTAACAAACTTCCGAAAATAAGTAGAGCCGATCCTAAAGATTGAACTACAAAATACTTAACTGCAGATTCTCTTTCAGATATTCTCTTTTGATATACTAATAAAGGCAAAAAACCAATTAGATTAATTTCTAACCCTGCTCAAATGCCTAATCAATGTGAAGAGGAAACGGAGAATAGAGTTCCAAAAATTATTGTGAAAATAAACATAAAGCCAAAAGGTAATCTTGAAAACATAAGAAGAAGGATAAATTCGAATTACCCAAAACAAAGTTAGCAGCCCTGTTTTACTCCTAGTTTCTTCTACTGAGCTCAGTCTAAAGAGCCTTCATTTCACTCATGAAATAAGCCAACAATTAAGATAATAAGAAAGATAAAACCTCTAATAGTTATTTTTGCAGAAAAACTTCTAGATATTCTAACTAATAAAGGAAATAACAGGACGATTTCGACATCGAAAATAAGAAAAATAATTGCTAACAAGAAAAACCGTAAAGAAAAAGGTAGTCGAGCGGTTTTTATAGGATCAAATCCACATTCAAAAGGTGATCTTTTCTCACGATCTCTTAACGCTCGTTTAGCAAGAACCCAACCTAAAAATATTACTACAACTGCTAAAATTATAGCTACTAAACTTCTTAGTAATCTACTTCCCATTATTAGTGTTAAAGATATTTCATCATATATTAATCAACATCAATGATTTCCGTTCATCCGGCGTAACACTTTTATTTAATTTATAGCTAAGTAAGTAGTGAGTCTACAATCTTCTAATTAACAGCTAGATGCCGCTAATATTTGGCTTTTACTTAAACATATAAAAAAGGACTTTCACCTCTAATTTACGGGCCGAAACCGTATGCAAATTTCTCGCTTTTTATATAGGACCTAAAGACTAACAGTCTATTTCTTGAATGCAAATCAAATCTTTTAATTTAAAGTATTAAGTCATATCTCCTAGAGGCATTTTATATATGCCGTATTTAGATTAAAAGTCTAACACTTAGGTCTCAGTCATCTAAGAAGTAAGTATACTTAATATATAATTAAGAACCTCATCAATAAATAGTTAGATATAAAAAAAGTCAGACTACATCCACAAAATGTCAGTATCAAGCTGCTGCTTCAAAACCAAAATGGTGACCAGTTGAAAAATGCTGTAAATAGACCCGGCCTAAACAAATCAATAAAAAAGTCCTACCAATTAAAACATGTAGTCCATGGAAACCTGTAGCTACGAAAAATCTTGACCCATAAGCACCGTCCGCAATAGTAAAAGAAGCTTCGACATACTCACACCCTTGTAAAAAAGTGAAATATGCACCAAGAATCACAGTAGCAATTAAACCCTGAACTCCTCTTGAATGATTACCTTCTATTAAAGCATGATGAGCTCAAGTTACTGTGACACCAGAAGCTAACAACACTCCCGTGTTCAACAAAGGAACTTCGAAAGGATTTAATGGAGTAATTCCTGCAGGAGGTCAGCAAGATCCTAATTCAGGTCTAGGAGCTAAACTACTGTGAAAATAAGCTCAGAAAAACGCAAAGAAGAAACAAATTTCAGATACAATGAAAAGAATTATTCCTCATCGTAAACCCTTAGAAACCTGCATAGTATGGAATCCTTGAAAAGTAGCTTCACGAACTACGTCTCGTCATCATTGAATTATAGTTAAAATAATTAAAATTAAACCAATTCTTAAAGTCACTATAGATTGTCCATGAAATCATCCTGCAAGACCAGAAGTTAAAAATAAAGCACCTATAGAACCAGTTAAAGGCCAAGGGCTAAACTCTACTAAATGAAATGGTGTTCGTCCCATAAAGTGATATAATAAAGAGTATTATTATGCCAGCGCTTTTTTTAATGCGCTGGCATTTAGTTGAGTAATCGAGCGAGCCTATATTTTTATATAAATATGTTTTTGGTGGGTAAATTTATATTTATATAAATTTTTATTTATATACGAGTCGAGGTTATGTATCATAAACTGTAAACTTAATATTATAATAACTATAATAGTAATTTATACATACACATTTATAGATATCTATATATAGTAGCATATAATATATATA
>JAUZND010084132.1:0-15763 GCA_034780555.1 Coelogynopora nodosa | reverse complement strand
CTGTGCAGTTTTCCAGATAGTGGGATAGGTCTTTTGTGAAATACATTCATTGTAGATTTTGGTGTAAACCTCACTCAAAAAACATGATTGACCTTCTTCGAATTTGTAAAAGCTGTTTGCTTTGTTTTTGAAACAAAAAACACAAAAAAATTAGAAAGAGTCAACTATCGACGGAGTAACCCTCTAAAAACTGCAGACTAATACAGGAATATGAATAATATAATGCTCATGTTTATAGAATTTCTATATACTTGGAACATCGTTTGCACAGTGAATATTTGAGAATAATGTATTTTTGAATAAATAATATTGTGACAATATTTAAACTTATACTATAAGATATTAAATATAACAATACATTCTATTTTTTTATTATACATATCGACTCAGTGTTGTATTTACTGAACAGTTAGTGGTAAACCTGATTTGGTGATCACATGAAAAATATAAATTAAAAAAAAACGATTTTGATTCATAATTAATATTATGCATATTTCATATATGCATATAATTATATATTATTATATTGTATATACTATTACTTTATATAAATCTATAGTTTATATTATTATATTCATGTTATGCATAAAGTGGTCTATTATATTTAGTTTTTTTATAATTAATAACTATGTTAGTAAATTAATTAATTTTACCAAAAAAAAATTACATTTTATTATAGTAAATGGATACATTCTATTCAAATCCTCAACACAACCACAAAACAATTCTAAATAGAACTAAAAAGAAAAAAGAAAACCCAGAAATTATCGAAGCGACTGATTATGGATTTAACAGTTTATTGATTTAACAGCAATCATTACATGTATTTTATTACATGTATTACATGTGTTTGTTGTACAATTCAAAAAATATTTTTATTTAGTTTTATATAAATTATTTTTTACTCATTAGGTCATTTTTCTATCCTTCAGTTTGACCATTTTTGTTCTGTTATTGTGTAATTATCAAACAAGAAAGGATATAATGTATATACATGAACGATTATAACATTGTTTTTCTGACAAAATGTTATTTCCTGTTCAAGTATTTTGGAGCTCATTTCTGTGATAAATAAAAGTAAATCTTTTACAATTAGATAAGAGCAAGGTAAACAAAAATTAAAAGTTAAAAAGTTAAAATATATATTTAGAAAATGGCAATAATTAACGTAAACAACTAATTATAGTATAATACAATATAAAATAGGTTAACATTTTATAATTATATTTATAAAATGTATTGCTATAAAAAATATGTTACAAAAATATCAGTTGATTGCAATTTCATTTTCTGTTTACATAATATGTATCACCGTCTCATTTTATCTATGAACAGTATTATGTAAATAATACTCCTTATCATACCAGAACATTAAAACAAATATATTTAAGACCGTATTCAGCAATATATTCCTAACAAGCTACAGCAGAAAACATATATACGAAATACTTTCTGAACTTTTTTTGTTTATAACTCAAACTTATAGTCCACTGCAAATCACAATAGAACAATTCTTTAAAAAAACTAAATTAAAAATTAAAATTGCCTTACGCGTCAAAAGGCAATTTTCCAAACAAGTAAAGAAATATTTAAAAAAAGTAATAATGATATTTAATTAACTTGGCCAAACCATACAATATATCTTCATTCGGTGTTGTCCACATTACATTGACAAACCCTAACATCCTATCAGCCGAACCATTCACCGAAACCATATCCTACTGACTAAACTCAAAGATGGAACATATCTATTCATTAAAGAAAGCAATTTCATCAACAAACTAAACTACATTTCCAACCAATGTTTTGAAAACAGTGGACTAATACATATTTTTTAATATATCTTTTTCAGCCGTTTTAGTTATTGGTTTAATGTTTTTATTAATCTTAATAAAAAATTACCGTTTTTATTTAAAAAATAATAATTCTATATTTGTCAACTGACGAAAAGTTTGCAAAGTATTCACAACATGACACTTTCAATTTAATTGTAATATTAATTTTTATAGCAGTCATAAAAATAATATTTTTATATCAAGTCATTAAACCTCAATGAAACCTTTTGCCAAATTCATCAATATGAAATGCATTGTAAATACATGTAGGACTAATGATTAAAAACAATTAAAAATATGTACGTTTGAAAGATAATAAATAATATATATATAAACCTTTCATTTAGACAGATTTGTTATATTAAAAAATATATATCAATGATTCTAACTTTCAGCCAATATTTAACGTTATCATTTTATATGAAAATTTCTTTAATGAACTTAAATAAGGAACTAAATATTGAAACAAGTCTTTCGTTTTCCTAATTATTTTAAAATTTAATTCCCTGTCTATTTATCAAGATATTTTAAAATTCTATGCACAAACAATCAATTTCGCAGTTTCATTTGGGTAATCCTTTCTTTAATTTTAACTAAAATATGTTTAATCTTGAATATATAAGCTAATTGGCTTTTAAGATATATTGTAAAAAAATGTTTTTATATTCTTATATACATTAAATTTATTATATTGAGATTGATACATTCTATTAACATATATGTTATAGTCAACGATTATAAAAAATTAAATAGCAAAAATAACATTCAAGTCTGTTATTTTTCGTTTTGAATTGATTTTGTTTTTGTATTTTACTTTTGTTAAAGATTTCAATAGTCTAAAGTTTCTGCCAGATGAAATATACTTTAAAATATAACTTTATTTCTATTTATTGGATTATCTATTCATGGATAATAATGTATTGATTGTGTTCTTTATTCAATCATTTTTATCATTTTATATCTAGTATGTCGATCTAGCCTAAATAAAACTATTCCTATAATCAAGTTTTTTTTGTTGTTGAAAATATCCAAAGATTTAATTTTTTAATTTAATAAAATTAAATAATTTAATAATTAATAATTTAATAAAATTAAAGGCGTTAGCTGCAAATTTTAGAATGTCTTTAATATTTCGACGTGGCATGTATCCTAATCAGAGAGAAAAAGTGTGTTACTAAATATTAAGACTCTGTATTTAAATAAAGCTAAAGGAAAATGCAAAATAATTATGCGGAGCTCAGCTGTTAAAATAAATATATCGGATTAATATATAAATACATTACAATTAAGATTTTCGTTCTAATTATATTTTGCATCCATCAAGGAATTTTAAAGTACGATATTTGTTAATAAATGCAGAGATTCGAAAGTTGTAATTCATTTAATAGTTTACTACAGTAAATAAAAATAAACATGTAGCTAAGGATCGTATTTATTATCTGGATAAAAACTTTTTCAAAATGTGCCGTTTAATTTACTCATTCCTCGATTTTAGAAATGAAGCAAATAATAGGCTTGTATCAAATTTCATCATAACATCGTTGAATTAAAATTTGAAAAGCAACGGAAGCAGGGTTGTTTTGGATTTTATTTCTTGCATGAATCAATTTCATTTTGTTGAATGTGTTTACCACAAGAATTGAAACAAAAGTTGTTTCAAAATAAGCATAGTTGCTATTATAAATAAAGGGTTCCTTTAGTAATATCCTAACTAATTTTATTTAATTTTGTCAATTATATACGGAAAATTAAGCAATATTAATTCTGATCATTTCGTAGTGTTGTAAAATCACGAAAATGACAACAAATATTAAAGCATTAAAATAAAATATATATATCAACATAATTTGGGCTTAGTTTTAAAACTACGTCTGATGTGAGGTTTATTTTATTTACAGCAAAACAAAACAAAACTTTTTTTGTTTATTATAGATATATTCTAAATTTATTGATTGCGAAAAAAAGTATATTTAATATGATTAACATAACAATCCATGTTTCATATGTTGAAGTTTCATATTGGTTGAAGTAAACACAAAAATCCATACTTTATGACCTTTGATTTCATTCATTATGACATTTCATTTCAATGGTCTGGACCAGGTATTAACATCAATTTTTGAGATGCTATTATTCGGATAAATTTCTCTAAAATTTGGCAGAAAAGTATTTAAATATTATTTTAACACAGTGAAAATAATTTCACATGAATCTGCTTTTGTTGGATGCCAAGATAACGATTCCAAATGTTTAACATGACCGCGGTTGGTACTGGTCCGAACAACATAAAATGCCATAATTCCTTTTCTAGAATTTTTAATGACCAAGATTTATTGTCCTTAGTAAATGTAGAATGTTTTAATTTCAAGGATAAAGTTTGAACATGCTAAAAGATACCGGTTCAACAATAGTTGTCAGAATGTCCACAAGCTAATTTTATTCACTAGCTCCAAGTTCAGATGGGGTGCTGCATTGTCGTTTGCTTTTCACATTTGACGTTGCAAATTATGGCTGCGACCTGTTTTCACTTCCGTGTATATAGGACGGGTAGGCAAAGGCAATATAACAATTAAATTTCTGATTCAATATTCAGATGTTTGCAATTGATTCAATATTAACGTAGGTCCACGTTTATTTTCATCAAAGAAAGTTTGTATTATTAATTTCTGAAAAATTTAATACGGATTAGTAAACCTAGCATTGTATTTCATTTCTTATCAACAGGAAAGCTTGATTGTAATAAATTTGTTTATAGCAATGTATTTACAAGTAAATTAAAAAATAATGGTTAGATATTTTTAATCCCAGTTATTAAAGAAAATTTTTTAATATTATAGCAAAGTCTAGAAACTTATTCCGACAAAATCAAAAAAATATTATCGTGACACGCTGGAAAATGCAACTAAATTTTGTTCAAATTGCATTGTAATAAAAAAAATTTATGCATCAATGATGCTATCATTTGGATCTTCTATTGGGAACAAAACATGTTCCATATAGTTAGAAAGCTCGTGGTGTCTAATTTTAGTTCCAAGCCTAGCATTTATGAGATATAGAAGTATTTTATGTGATCTTTTTTTTATGAATTACCATTCTTAAAAATAAACTTTTATATAAATATGTGCATATACAATATATGATCTTCAAAACATTTTGTAAACTTGACATTATCTATACAATGAAAATCGATTAAAATGGGTTTATCATGAAAATTTATTTATAAATGCATTTTGTGTCATATTATAGAAAAATTGTTTTGATAAAGAATTTTGATAATACTGGATCATTATTTGTTGACAAAACATTTGTCACTTAAAAAGAAAAATGTATGTGATTTAAAAAATTAGAGCAGATTTCAAATCGAAGGACATATTTTCGCTTTTAAACTTTAAACAAAAAATGCTATATAAATGACTACAAGTATGTATTATGTGTAATATTCTGTAGAACACTATTTATTAATAAACACATTAATTTCTAAGAAATAGTATACAGATTCATATTTTTTTATTTTCGTATGACGTGACGTAGCAAGAAATGCCATATTAGTATTCTCCACATTATTAGTATTATAGCTTGACTACTGTATGTCTTCGGGGGTGTTATGATGGTTACTTATATATTAATTTTAGTATAAATTAAATTTTCAAAAAGCGGCGATTATTGTTACAAAATCATGTAAATAACCGTTTTTAACGCCGGTTCCTTCGATTTAAATTAGAATTATACTTCATTGAGGCAACAATTGTTTTATTCTGTATTATTATATGGAGTAAATACATATATCAGATTTGTCATAGCCTATGAACATCGTTAGTACACTAAAAACTGTTGTAAAAATGTTATGTTTACGTCAAATATCAATCATGTTAATTATTTCTGTAAAAGGTATGTATCAAAACAATTATGATTGTATTATATAATTTTAGTCGTTAATTTTGTTCTTATCTTACAGGCTTTTTTTACTGTGTATTTATCTTTTAAACATATTATATTAGTATTAATTTACCACAATTTGAGCGATTTACAGACCAGTCACGTATGGTGAGGGGAATTGTCTATATATAAAGGGCTTGGAAATTTTTTATATAAGAATTGTATAAAATGCAATCGCGCGTAATTTTGCAGCATGCAAATATATAATATAGATTTTAAAATTATCGGGACATTTGAAGTTATACATTCATTTCTCGGATATAATATTATTTAATAATTAATAGTATAACTCCAACAACAGAACTCATTTAAATAACATTTTATTGTATAAATTGTAAAGTTTCCTAAATTTGTGTAAACATATGTGCAGTATTACATGAATATACACATACTTATTATATAGCATTTTAAGAACGTTAATCCATATAACAAAAAACCCTAAACAATTAACGTTTCGAATGTTTTGCTCATTGTATTGGTTTTTAGCACGTTTTTCTTTAATGTGAACCTGATCCCAATGTGTTATTTTTGGATGGTAACTCTGTAAAAGGGTATTTTTTTCGGAGTGTCACGATCATATTATCACAAAGTGACCTCATTAGACATAGTTCTGTTTTATTTGGTTAGCTAGAAAATCGAGGACTTTTTATAGACGCAAACTTTCGCAAAGCAAACAATCACAAATAGTTATAAGTAGTAAGAAAGCATAATTCGAAGCAAAAGGCTTAAATTTATTAAAGTCTTACATAACAATTGGTTGTATACTCAATAATGCACTAATTGAGTAATGCACATAATAAATAAGCTCACACATATAATACTCTCTCCGTTAGAGTTACACTAACTTTCTTAAAGTATGACTTAAATGGACTAATTTTAACAACATATATATTTAATTATTACAGTATTACACGATTTACTACTAATAATCATTATATGAGTAGTAAGCAAAAGTGCAATATAAATGTATAATTACAATGAATACAAATCTAAGCGTAATTAGTTAACGATTACTAACATAACAACTTAGACCAAAGCAAAATCGTATATAAAATACAAAAACCTATAACAGTAATATAGTTATAATCTAATATAAATAACCAATTTATTATGTACACATAACTGCAGACCATTCTAACAAATAATAGACATATTATGTTTTACGCGAATCATCATAGAAAAACATGCATCGATATTATAGCCAAACCAGAAGCAATTTTTATTTCAAATGCATGATTTATATTTTATAAGTATTCTTCAGTTAGTTATACACATTAAGTTTACTAAAGTCGTCCAAGCCCTTCTAAGACTTCAAAACATATTATTCAAATGCAGCAGGTAAAATATAATTGAGATGATTGCTAAAAGACAAAGTGACAACTCAAAAACCGGAGAAAATGAAGGGTCTAAATTAAAATTTCCAAATGGAATACATTTGTTTTTTAATGTTTAACAAAGTTTTAAGTAGAAAAAAAAGTAGTTTGTCCTGCAATAAATTCCTTAACCTTTATACGCTATAAAATAATTAAAATTCACTTTCAGATAAGTTGAAGCAGAGTATTATATCTGTTCAATGTTGAGTGAATCATTTTCTGAAGACTTTTAGGACTATAAATACAGTAGTGTATTTACAATTAGAGCAATATAATTGTGTAATGTGTGAAAATATTCAATACAATTTTATTCTTTAACATTACCAATGAAATATACACATTTAAACACCAAGATTTCACGGTATTCATCTAAAAATAAATTCAATTGTACTTGGTTCTAAAACAATTATTAATGCTAGATGCAGTCACTGTCTTTCCGTGTGCTCACATACCAAATTGAATATATTCGCGTTCACATAATAGAAAATAAAAAGGGTTATTCCATCTGTGACAAAGTTGCGCGTCCCATATACGGTCAAACGCCCAGTAAAAAAGGCGAACACTGTAATTCTTTATTTCAGCCCATTCTCACTCCATCTACTTGAAGAAGTGATGTCTGGGGTCCCTCGGTCTAAACGTTTTCGACTGATTTGGGAAGAAGGGTAGACGAGCACGAAATGATGGATGACGCGTTGAGTGTTGCCCACCATGAAATTGATTCGGCGATCGAAACAGACGATCTGTTAAATCAAGGGGAATTTTAAACAAATTTAAAAAAAGATTTCTGTATAACATATTATTATGAACTCAAGTATCCATAGGCTACATATTGAATATTAGTAAAGTAATGACTTCATTTCATTTCATTTCAATTCAGCGGTATATATATTTCTACTGATCTGACAATGACACATTAAATTAATTACAGTAACTTTGTTGAACTTCCTTATTCATTATGCACAATATTTTCATATACATACAAATGTACATACATTATACATTTTCCATGATCTGATTCTGTTTTTTTTTATAGTCTAATACTTAATTGGTTAGTCATTGAAGGTTTAGTCATTATTGTGATCCTACCATGCACTAATAGTATGTAATTTATTAAAACGGGCTCTGCGTTGGATTTTTTTGAAGACAGAAGGTAAGGCGAACTCTAGACACTAATTCGCGCTTCAATGTTGTTGGTTATAAACTGAAATATCGCTTGACACAAAATTATTTAACTACAAAGATACTGCTATTTTATAAATTTATAATTGTATATCGTATAAAACACATAATATAATTTATGAATCATACAATAAACAAAATATAAATCATATACTGAACATTTCCGCAACAATCTGAACAGCCTTCCTGAATTTATAACAACTACTGACTCATCATAATCTAAGAAAGTAGGGTGGGTTGGAGGTGTTGTCACTCACTGCCAGGGGGGGTGGTGTGAGAAGAATTCTCTTCACGATGATCTCTACTGGCGACATTTGAATCCAGAAGCGGGAGAGTCTTCAAAGGGATCGTATGTAGCGAAGGGAGCGGAGAGGCCCGGATAGTGGCTGGGGAAAACGTCTGCAGACACAAACAAGTTATAAAGAAATAGCATCTACACTCCAGTAAGCAACATTTAGCTAGTCCATTCAATATAAACATAATGAGATTTCTATAGTGATTTACTGTTATAATATTTGACTCAACATTCTACATTATTGACAAATAAGCAGTAAATAATATTATGCGGTTATACTTTAATAATGCGGATATTATTTGGAATTTAAAAAGTAATATATTAATAATTGAAACATTATTAAATTATCCTTATAAAATGAATTAATATAATTTTATAAATAAGAAAATGAAATAAATATAAAATAAACAACATAATATTTATCACACAGAGATAGCGATTCCATTATAATATTCAGTTGAAGCATAATTATATGATTCATATATAGTAATTGCAGGTAAACAATGGTATATCTCAAGTTACTGCATGAAAGCTTTAGATTTAAAATTATTAATACGAACGTCAGTAAGTTTATATTTCGTTCAATAAATACTGATTTAGTATTGATTTTATTATGGTAATGTGCAAATGTATTTATTTATGTTAGATACTTTTGTATTGACCATCTTGAAAAATAGGTTAACTTTCCTTTGTATTTTATTCCGCATTTAAGTCAGAACCTCAAAAATGTTATACAAATCTATATAAATAAATAATAGGTTATAGTAGCTTTCAGAAAAGAATATCCTTGTTGCTACTCTCCCCTTTTCGTACAATATCGAGAGTAGAACATTTATATAATTAAATGATAAAATATACATATATACGTTTAAATTATTGGTCAACCTATAACAGACAGACAACAATGTGTACATCTAATTCAGCAACTGTTATACGGCTTATAGGAAGTTGAAAACTGACTCTTGACTTCACTAAAATGAAGTGTTTTGATGAAAAGAGACTTTAGAAAAATCTACCATTTTGAAAATCGACCGTATTTTATTTGATTATAAAATAGTGGTAGCATAAAAATATTGACAGGTCGACTAGAATTATTTCAAAATCGCGAGTACATCACATATTAGTGTTTTAGTATATTCAAACGTAAAAGAAGAAATTAAAGAAAAAGTTAAGCCGCTCCTTTAAATTTAGATCCCGAAATTTTTTGAACCTATAATATATTTTTTTAATAACTTGGCAACATCTTTTATACAAGTTATTTTTGCAAATTTCGGAGTAAAATTTCTTTTGACTAAAAATAATAAGCATAATAGTTATAGGTATAGATGAATACACATTAATATTATAAAATAAAACAGTAAAATGTTTTAAATTCATATATCAAATATTTTAAGAACCATATATTTTACAATAACCAATAAAATAATAAAGTAAGCCTTCTTTACCCTCCCAATTTTTTGGAGTTATTAAATTAGACCAACATTATTCCGATCTAGGGGCAGAGCCTCTAGTGGATGGTTAGGGGGGCCGAAACTAACTAGAAAAGTAGTTGTAACTATAAAAGTATGTAATTTATAAATAGGTTATTATGGTGTATCGGCCAATTGAACTACACTACATTTACAAAAACTAAAGTAAACATGCTTTACAGATCGAGTAAAATATACATACAAATAGTAAATAACAACGTAATTATATGAAGCTGAAATATTATTGTTGGCTCATTTTTATGTAAATATTTAAATACGCATCTAATTTTTACTTAATTAACAGACTGAAATTGGGGAAATTTTTTGAACGGGAGGCTCAAAAATATCCTAAAATTCGAGACTGTTCTGAATAATCCGAACGGCACTAGGTACACCTGACCTCACCTTCCCCCCTCCTATATTGTATTTATATTATAACATTTACAAAAACTACATTAACAAAAAGTAATAAACTATACAAATTGCGGACGTTTGGAATAATTCCTGGTTTGGCAATCCTGTACTTTATAATTAAAGGCGTGAATAATATACCTTATACTTTTACAATTAATATATACATAATATATTGTATATAATATTAAAATGCCATAATCAGGCAAAACATACATAACATTCATAGGTATTTTGCTTCTGATTATCAAACGTACAAATTTAATTAGACTGCTGTCCTAAATTAGTCCTAATTATGCAGACACAACTTATTGGGAGTTCACTGTATTTCATTTATCCTACTAATTTAACTTTTACATAACAATAACGCTATTCTAAATTAGCGTAAGTTGCAAGCCAGTTGAGATTTCAAGAATAACAAATGTGATCAGGTTATTAAATGATGATGTAACAACTGACCTGTCGCCAAGCTGCCCAACCACCGGATGACGTCACTGGTCGAATTGTTGACGAAGTTACTACTGAAACGTGAAGATGAAAGTAAATATTACCATTTGAGAAATCATGCCGGAACTATCGATCAAATTAATCAATAAATATAAGTTTCAAACCAACAACTTTTAAATGTACTGATATGGTATGTGACAACACTATGTTGTATTCTCAATATCACTACAAAATTAATCAAAAAATAACCACACACTAACAAAACGACTGACACATATGGTAATAAATTTAATTAATATTATTCAAACAATTTAAAGAAAAAATAACAATCAGGACCGAAATCTAGAATAGCATATTTGGAACCCATATAATTAAGTTACTTTTAAATATATTTTATACATTGACTATAAAGTATATTTATGGTGAGCAAAGGTAAACATTGCCAACTCCAGATGACACACCAGTGGACGCGACAGGCAGATAGGCGGGTCCTAGTGTGGGCGGAGGCGGCCCCAAAAGAGAGTTCTGCGATCGACAGGTCAACTGAACAGTCGGCGGTCCCCCCAACAGAGAGGCTGATTGCTGTTGTTGTGCCGATACAACCTTCTGGGGGGTCGTGGGCAGTGCCCCCCCGAACTGCGCCTGGAGGAAACATTCCAGATATCCATTATTGATTTAGTTTGGTTACATTTTCCGACTGTAATTTAAAGAATATTTTATAAATTATTGATTTAAAAAATAATAATTTTGCTATATTGTCTTAGGTTACGACAATTGAGAATTTTCTTTACGTTTATTCGAATAATCTAGAACATTTATTTATATTTATAAAATTCTAAATTTATATACCGCATAATTATGCTGAATTACCCTGAATATTTTTAATAAAAGATTATTATTTATTATACGTCTTATTGTTATCCATAAAATACAAGTATAGGACTTCTCGATCTTGAAAGATATATTAGATAAACGAAACAGGTAAAATAAACATGTCCGGTAGAAAAATTTAACTTGTAAACTATAAATTAATGATAAAAGAAGACGGAGAGGAACAACATAATTAATTGTTCATAATATATGTTTCCACGTGTATGTACTTGTTTATGAATGTTCAAGGTATAAATGAATATGACTCAACATTACTGAATATTTCTACAGTGAATGGATCATAAACATTGTTTTCAGTATTACGAAGATGCAAGATAAAAATGTCATATCCTCGTATTATATAGATAAGTATTACAAAATTAATGTACTGTTTAATTTAATCTTTGGTAGCGGTTTTTGTTTACAGTGTTAACTATACTATATTTAATCTTTATTGATTTTATCAAAATAAGGTTGCACTATGGTAATATTAATGCTTTGTAACGACGTTCATTTTGACGTGGAATGTCACCAACCTGGAGTGCAACAGGAGGGAACCCCATTGGCAGTGGCAGGGGTAGGGGAAGAAGGGTGTCCTCAGGAGGTTCATCCTGAGTAGGGGTTGCCCCCCCACCATCCGAGGATTGGGCGTCCTGCTCCTCCTGCCTTCCCTCATTCTTATTGTTGTTGTGAGGTTCGAGTATGGAGAGAGAGGAGGAGTGATGGTGGGCGGTGGGTGGAGGGGTGCTAATAGACTTCATCAGAGGTTGGATCACCACTGATGGGGAAGAGTACTGGCCACGTCGAGGCTGGAGAGGAACAAATGGGGGGAAGATATTGGGAAATCACCGTTCTTTGGAGTATACTATACTTATAAAATCAAAATTTATAATATTCTTAATACTTTTTTTCTAATAAATAATACACTTTTTAAAACACATTACTTGGAAATGCTATAATTTGTAGCAAATTTTATCTACTACGAAGAAATACAGATTTTCTGCTTGATGAATACAGATGGCCGATATAATTAAGCAATAGTTAACTATCTATAAGTGGCATCAAGCAATGATTATGCATTATTATCAAACAACACGCCTAATTCACAATGTATATATATTCTTACCTTTTTATCCCCCGAGGAGTGTGAATGAACACCTCGTTTCTCCTCAAAATATCGATGGTCCTGAATTTTGCCATAATGACTGCCACTACGGTCCCTGTCTCTATCCCTGTCACGGTGGTCATTTCCTATTTGCGGACGATTGATTCTGCCTCCACCAATCACAGCAATGCTCTGTCCCTCCGTGGGTGCCACAGCTGTATCAGAATGGGACCGTTTTCTGACACCAGATTTATGATCCAATGACGATAAGGACGACGATTTAGGGGACGAATGTCGACCGCTGTTGAGTGACTGGTGATGGTGGTGATGATGATGATTAAAGGTTTCAGACGTGTGTTGATTGGTTGAGGCGGAAGAAGGTTCTGAGCCAATAGGCGACGGGGAGCGGCGTTTTTGATTGCCAGAATCGGTATTAGTGTCGAGTTGTTGTGTGTTGATGATCATAGGAGGCGGTTGTTGATAATAGGTTTGCATCTGTTGAGGAGGCGCCATAGGATTGAGAACATTCCTGTGGAAAAATAAGTGGTCGTAGATGTCATGAAAAAACCAATGAATCTTAAAATTACTAGTTCGACGTATTATTGTATAATAAATAACTAAATAAACTCAACAATTCGCTTATGAAATAGAAGTAATGAAAAATATTATTACCTTCATGCTTAGCATATAATTTTAAAAGAAATTTAATTATTGTGTTATTTTCCTTCAACCTTTCTCAACGGAGATGTCAGTATTTGAGATATGAATGCCCTTCTGACAAACAGCGGGTATTTTGAACAACGAGATATTCGTTATATATGCAGTTAAATAATCCTCAAATTATTGCATTAAATAAATCAATAAAATGTATTAAATACGTTTTTTGTCATAATAGAGATTAATAGATACGGAAAGTCTGATAAATACATTTGAAATATTTATACATTGTTCATTAAAAATAAAGACTTCTAAAAATACCAATAGAATATCTTACATAATGGATAAATTATCAACTTAATTGATAATAATAACCATTTTCAAAATTGTCGATATATAATTAATTTTATTAATCAGGACAAACAACGAATAAAAAGTCTAAATAAAATATGATTTTATAAACAATAGAGAGAAAGAATATAAGACAAGTTTTTAACCAATAATAATCAAGTAATAATCAAGGATGTTAGAGGAGCTCCACCTACCTCTGTGAGAGTGCATTCATTCCAGTCAGCGTGGAGATGATGTTAAACGCGTAGGGGTTTGGCGGAGGCAGGCTGGGCGTGTAACAGGTGGAGACGGCGGGTGCATTCATGAGTGGCGGCGGCTGCATGAAGTACTGCTGGGGGGGCACCAGAGGGGGCGGTGGCGGATGACATTCGGGGTCTCTGATTCTACTATTTTGATCATCTGTTGATAAGGTCGCTTCGTCCGTCCAGTTATTGTCAGGTTCCTGAAGGGGGGGGGTTAGAAAGGGGGGTGCTATGGATCGTAACATGGGCCTTTTCAGGTATGGAAATTACCAGATCTAAGAGCTAGACTAGTTACAATCTATTTGGCAATTCTCTCAAGATGTTTCTGTAGTCTTATTTTCTCCAAACTCTGAAGGTGTAGTTTTCACCGAATATATAGTCTCATAATAAATATTTGTTTCTTCATTCTCCTAAAAGGGTTTATTATTATTCGTTTAGTAATTAAATGGCACGGGAGATTAAAAACTAATCCTGTTGTAATTTCAAACTCTGTTACCCCCTTTCTTAGGGAGAGGTATTAACATCGATTTTACCAAACTTCTGGTCAGGGTTGGTCTTCCTGCATAGAATGATTATCACGTTGATGGGTTTCGTTTCACAGTGAGGTCATCTGCCCTGGTCCATTAGGTTTTTCCTATGTTTCTGTATTTACAATTGTTTCTAGTCGTTTCTAATTCATTTTGCAAATGTTTGTATGCATCCTTCATATTTTACCAATAATATGAAATACTGATCATGGCATTGACTTCCCCCAAAATCGATTTTTTTTTTATAATTTACCACCAATTAGAATAAAGTATTTGTATTTCGGTTGTTATTACTCTTCATATGCCGATTTTAACAAGGTCAATGTCACTTTCGAGTAATTGAAGGTTACCTAGTTCGATTTCGAAAGTTATAAATATATCATAAATATGCTAGTGATGTAAATATAATGAACTGCATTCCTATAATTACAGATTGGGATGATTTCAACCAGAATTCTTATTAAGTTAAGTATATAGTGTGACAATCATTAAAATTTGATCAGAGGTATGCTATTTGCACTGATAGTTAATTATTGATTTTTCTCAATATAGTTAAATACAGCCATATAATCCGATAATATCAAGTATAGATAGTAAAACTATAATCATTAAAATTTGATCAGAAGTATGCTATTTGTTGTGATCGATAATTATTGATTTATTACACCCATATAATAACCGATCAGTTTAATTTCATCTAGAATTTCGAATAAATCAAGAAAAGATAGTCAAGAGTGTAATCATTAAGATTTGATCGGAGGTACCAATTCCCAATACTAGAACAGCGGAACCCGTCAATTGACGATTTTTGATTTTAAAACAGCAATAACTTTTTGTTGAATGAATTTTTTTATATCACTCTCGTGACTTTTAATCATTTTATAAGATATTACTCAAAATGCAAAAAAAAATTGATCACATCTTGTTAGGAAAACAATTGATTGCTAATTATACCTAGAACACCGAAACCCGTCAATTGACAATTTGGTTATTATTCATAAAAATGTCACAAATGTATATTAGCAAACACAACTATATTCTATTATTACTTTCTGTAATCCAACAT
>JAUZND010084121.1:0-15765 GCA_034780555.1 Coelogynopora nodosa | reverse complement strand
CGAGGTCTGCAAGGTATACCTCGTTTAAATTGTAAATCTTAGAGATTTCCACACTGAACCCTCTGGTCCGCCATAGTTGTCAATTTAATTTTCTGTAATGCAATCGTTAGACGATTCAAGTTTAAGCACTCTGAACACGCTTTTATAGAACTGTTTTTGTGTTCAGATAGAATGACGTTCTCTTCGATCCATGAGTGGGTGTATTTTGATATGGTATCGGGCACAGCTTTAGAAATGGACAATTTCATGGATTTTACAATTTCAAACATTCTCAGGTATGTCACCTGAAGTGCAGCAAACTTTGACAATCCAATTTTTATTTGTGAATATTCCTTTTTGAAATCTTTGATTGAAAAAAACATGTATCGTTTTTGCTCTTTTATCTTTATTCCATTTTTTTCTATAGATGAATGTATTTTTTACACCAGGTGACATGCGACTGATGTCATCTCTTAAATAGAAGGCAATAACTATATTTTCGAGATCAACTGGTACAGAGTTTCTTAACTTCTTGATACTTTTCACTAGTATCCCATGTGTTTCAGCCAAATAAAGAACAATAATTTCAACTTGCTTGTGACTTAGCGTACTGCTTTCATTTTGGTGGAATTATTTGAGTAACAGCTTGTATCCAATTGTTTCTCTGTGTCTGCTTCAACCCGTTATTTTTTCCTCAATCGATACATTTGGACCCTTAACTTGTTTTGTTCCTTTATCTTATTCGATTTACCTTTATTAGTCTTGTTTTTTGCACGTAACTTTTGAAACTGTAATCTATCTTTTTCTTTATATTCAGCATCTGTTTTCGTCTTTTCTAGCCATTCCTCTAGTGTAAATATAAATAGAGGCATATTCAGTCACACTATTTAAGTGATTTGTATGCAGCAAGCAGGAAATAGCGGTGAATAGCGCGCTGTTTGTGCGTGATGTTTTAAATAGCGTTCATGCGTGATCAATAACAAACTACTACTAAACTTGAAACTAAAATATTAAATGAAGTAGTATTGAGTTATACAAAGCATATTATATCTTTATGACAATGATTTGAAATTCAAATTTCAGATTAATCGATAAACCATACAACAATTTATACAAAGATTGTTATCTTTAGCGTTCGTGCGTGATGTACGATTCAACTTACCGATAAAGGCGGAAATATACAAACGCATTACATGTATGACTAAAAACATGTAGCTTTGATAACGGAGTAATGGGCTTCGTTGTTAGTAAATTATTGTTAATTATAAATTTAAGAGTTCTCAAGAAAACCATAATAATTTTCTGATATAATTCTTATAATGCTTTTATCCTTGAATCATATTTCAATTTATCATATCAAATATATTTTTATTTATATATCTGTAACTATATTATATATTTATATATATATATATAAATTTGTTTAATGTATATATCACTGGTGTGCAAAATTGTATAGACAAATATAAGATTTTTTAGTTTAACATTATTACATATTTCGAAAAAAGCTTACAATAAATTATTTTTGTATTTAAAAATGACTAAAATAACGCAATAAAACATTTCAACATTCCGGATCCATGCCTCGTCAACTAACATCCCATTAATCGGGATTTTTAGGTGTTTGCATATCCCGGTATCCATTGGATATGGTTTAATGTATTGTAATATATATATATAATAGTTTTGTAACAGTTGTTACTAGATTACCATGAAGGTTTGTATTTAGTAATATACATAATTACGTCCAACTATAATTTCACGACACAATTTTTATTTGGATATGTTACATTGATATATATATTATTTAAAATGAATTAAAACCTTGACTTTATTCATATCTTTCCAAAATATCAAAAATTATATAATTATTGCATATGTGATATATAATCAAATTTCGATTAATAAATTAAGAAACATTTACCCAAATAAATAATCTAATGATTATTGTAAAAAAAATATTTAGGATATAATTTAAATAAGGAACAATTGAAAAAACTATATATTGTTACATTTTGTATGTAAATAATGAATATATATGGATAAACAATAGATAAGGCAAATAAAATTAATTTCAGCAATGCAAATGTCCTTTCTTAAAACATTCCCGAATATTATTTATTACACTATTAACAATAGACAAAAGTAGTCACGTTTGTGAACACTGTATAATTATTAATAGGGATACAAATCACCGGCATATAAATACGTATAAAGAGGGAAGCAACAAAAATAGCAAGAGCAATAAAGATGAAGATAGTCCTCTTTATTAACAACCACTGAATGCTTTCATTATGGGTTACTAGGGGTATTCGCTCCCTAGGCAACCGACTTCCACTGGAGAATCTACCACTGTATTTGCGACGCCTTGACCTACGACCACGCGGTTCATTTGAACCCCCGATTAGTTCTGTGATAAATGAAACAGTTTTCTATTAGGGATAATAACGCTTTACACATTATAATTTTTCTTTATTAATATGCATTTACAGCGAACTTAGAGTATAATATGAAAAAAATTGTATATGAAATGAAGTAAATTATAAAATATTTCCATTGTTTGAAACTTTTACTTTTCTATATGAATTACAATTAGTAAGACTAAAATCAAATAATTGCATTATATACTATATTACATTACTTCTTGCTATGTAATTTTTAAAATGTTTTTATATACTGCAAAAATAAAATTTATAAGGATTTAATTACATTTCCATATCTTATTTAGGTTTTAATTGAAATTGATATGTGATTTAGAATTATTTTAACATTATTCAATTATTTAATTTATAAATAAAATTTTAGTTGAATCTATTTTAAACTCACTAAAACCAATAATTACTTTTATTTTCCATATAGAGGCAATGCACAATATAACATCAAACATATGTTACAATGATATTAGGCCTATACATAATCCATATGTTGTACATGTTAATTGTGCTAACATTTATATATGTATAATATACCTATGTAAGTTTTCTTATATATACCGACAGGGATAATAGATCCGAATACTGTTTCTAGACAGAAATAGTAGTTAATGGAATCTAATAATTAATTAATATTTAATTAATTAAAAACAAATTCAAAATATCGAAATATGTTTATTTTTTAATGTTTAAGATTAAAGTCAATATTTTATTTGTTATCCTATTTGAATATAGCAGATTCCATCTATAGAATGTTATATTTATATAGTAGGGCCTACTATAAGTTGCAGTTCTAATGAATTAGTTTGGTAACGAATGGGGAACTGATTAGGATATTTCAATAATATTAAAAGTTTTATATTATTTATTTAAAATATAAATATCTCTATAACAGAAAATTCAGAGCTCTATATGTAATTTTGTAAATAATATCTGCCGGATATAACTATACTGTATATATGTAACTTACGATCATTTTCACTTATTTCTGAAAAATGACTACTATCAGAAAATACGTTTGCTTTAATTTCTTCGTAATGCTTCACACCGTCCACTCTGACCTGAGCCTGCAATTCAATGCCAACATAATTATCAATAGATAATAAATATTATTGTATTACTTATTTTTTACAAAAGATTTGATATATACTGTATGTATATAAAAATAAAAACAATACAGATGACGTAGATTTTTAACATTAAATTTTACTGTCATTGACATTGTAACTGAGATTTATTCAGTTTCAATGAGTTATATAAATAATAATAAGTGTCTATTTGTATTTTATACTCCAATATATGACATAGTGCTATAGCTATAATACACAAAGTGAACGCTTAAATTTAGTAGATATTATAAAATTTATTAAAAAAGTATAAAAAAAATTGGTATTAGCCATTGTATAGAATAAATAATTTGTCTGTAAGATAAAGCGCTAAGAATTGGGAACATTTATTGGATCTAAGAAGCATCTGTGGTCAGTCTATTTTAAGTATTATTTTAAATATAATGGTGTGAACATGTTTGCTTATCTATATAATTGAGAAAGCATATTGATAAAAAGTTCGCTATTTTGTTTTGTAGATTTCTGGTATTTTCTAACTAGGTATAGGCCTTTTTTTAATAACGTCAAGTATGAAAAAGGTCGCAGAACTTAAAATTCATAACTCTACTACTAAATACACACATAGACAATCTATGATATAATTATGAATTATACATATTTTTTAATTTATGTAGTATGTTTTAATATAAATTTAGTCAATAAACACAAATGTAAACAATAACTGTACAGATAAATGTTTTTCACGTAAAATTTCCTTAATATCATGTAATGATTAGAAGCTACTATTTGGAGAATAGAAATCCTTTAACCAACATTGAATTACAAAATACATTAGAGAATACATGAAAATTATGTTTATAGCATTAGAGTTAATATTGTTTGGTAAAATGTAAGAATATTTAATATTAAACTTTTTTAAAGAAAATTTAATGATACATAAAATATGCATTAGAAACAAATGCGGTGTGCTATATTTTTTATATATATAAAACGTTTTATTGTATCATGGACGATAAAAGTTTTCATAACTAACGAAGGTGCAAATAAAAGTATTTTAGATAATATTTTAATTATCAAAATAGTTTGAAAAATTCTTACGAGATTACTGTAATATTTCCAATCAGTTTTTTGAACAACGATCACAAATATTATAGATATTATTGCAACACCCAGCGCGAGACCAATCCACATTCCTGAAAATAATTTTAAACGTTACATTTCAATAACTATGCTTTAAAACATATAATATTTTTAAATTTATATAAAGTATAAACTAATTTAAATGCATTCATTTAAATTTAGAACAATCCTTAATTACTTATTTTAGATAGTTATGTTATTTAAATTTTACAATGTGTCATAAAACGTTACACTATTTTATAAGTAAATATTTTAAATTATCAAACAAATATTGAGAATAAAATAATACTGCTGTTATAAAACGCCTGATTTATTTGTTTTCATGACTGACAACTACAATTATACCATGATTTTTCCAATCATTTTCAAATTTAAAAGGCATTCAAAATATTTTGAATATAACTGAAAATAATAACAAAAATACAATTTTATGTCAATGACAATATCTTCAACCGATCTATAGAAGCGGTTTTAGTGTATACACGTGCCTAGTATCCCTAGATCTGTCAGAAGTGTGAGAGAAATTCCTATCGGGGTGCTTATGATGTAGTAACCGACAAAGACAACTACCGCTCCAATTCTCTGTCGACCGCAACCTCGAAGTGCACCTGATGAAACCGCCTGCAATAATTGGTCAACACAACGATGGGATAATAAAAATTAAAATAACCACCGTGACCATCGCATAATAGTTAGTTTTATTAACAATTCCACAGCTGAATGGTGAATAAAACTAACGATTATTTGTAAATCTGCTCTATACTCTTCGTACAAATAATTGTACGAAAAGATACTCTTCGTTAAAATCATTAGTTACATTTGACCCATAGAATTGGGCCATTTGATCTGTGAATATAACTTTACGAGTGATATCCTTCGTTAACTTGAAAAATCAATAACTTATAATAACGAAGACTTTGGAGGATACTCGTTAAGTTTATGAAGAATTATAATTGGTTATTTATCAATTGATTTATATTTATAAAAGATGAAATCGTACAAATCTTACAATACAGGGTCTGATCCAGCTTTTCTCCTACGGGGGGTGAGGATGAAAATGAATAAAAATAATCTCTTGGGTTTCATGGCTATGCGGTGAACGTACGTATAGCCTCCTATTATAGTCTCTAAATGGGCGTTTATTCGCCGAAAATGTTGAGCCCTTCACATGTAAAATGCATTTAAAAAGACCTGAATCAGTTTTTTTGAAAGTTATAAAAACTTAATAAATGGTATATTTTACACCATTATATATTTATTCTCTAGTATAGTTAATGCCTAAATTAATATCGAGGTAATTATATAAAATTGGATGATCTGTTTTTTTCGTTTAAAAATTTACCTTTCGTTGCATCCCCCTCAAACCCCCTTGAATCCGCCAATTCAAGAGATATTAAACGGATCCTTCCATTTTGCCTTACAACTACCCACATACATAGCACGAGAAGTTTAACAAAAGTGCAGAAAAATAATTAAATCAAAACACCCAATATTTTAATTCGTTTAAATGAATCAGTGACGATGTACTTCGCCAAACATTTGCGAATAAAAGTTATAGCGAAGAGTTTTATTCATACATCATTTGTTAATCGTTTGTTTTATTCACCATCGCCCTCGTCAAGTAACAGGGGCACTCCCATAGGATATCATATAAGAAATTACAAATCATTGAAGAGTTAAACCACAGGTCATCGAGTGTGAGATTTTCATTGTGACTACATTGTATAGTCACATGATAAAGTGAACAATTAGCAGAAATATTAATTAGATATACATTGTGTTATACGTTTCAAAGAAATAAGAATACATTACTTTCAAAAAGAACTGAGTTCATATATATGTGACTTGCAACTAAATAATACAAACAATTAAAGTTGAAACTATTAATATTCATGAAATCAGAATTAAAATGAAGATTTAGATAGTTCTTTGATTAATGTTAATAATGTTGAAAAGGGAAAATAGATTACATTAACACATATAATTTTATGAAATTGGAACTGAAAAAATCCTTTAAAAATGTTAGTAGAGGATAATAATATTTATACTTACTTCGGTTGACTTAAACTTACCGCAATACCATCCAAATACTGGAAAAAACCCAGAATTGGCATAATCTTTGCCGCTTCAATAATTATATCTCTAAAATTATAATGTAACAGGGATACAAATAAAGAAATGTTTTTTCAGTTAGTTTTGTACAATTTATAAGAATATAGTTTTAGGCATACGCTTCGTTAGTGAATATCATCGGAACATATTTATTAAGCGTAATAAAACACGTCGCCATAATTGTGGATGTAAACACTGAAAGACAAAAACAAAACAAAATTCAATTAGAAAAAAAATTACTTTGTACCGTATTCAACAAATAATTTTTTTAGACTGAATAGTTATTTGTAAACTGTAAAATTCAGAAATTAGGAGTCGGAATTAGATATTTGTACTTTGTTTAAAATTAACTATACAATTATTTATAAATATTTCATTTATAACATAAAACATAAGAATTAACTAAATTAAATTCAATTGCTTAATTACAATTAATCAGTTGATAATTAAAAAATAAAATTTACCTGCTATAATTTATTCTTATTAAATAATCATTTAATATTTATCTGTCTTACTCATCATTACAATTCCGACACGAAAGCTGGTTACGGCCCTTAGAATTTGTTTAGCCCCTAGATGTTGTCCAATTCGAATGTTTACAGCTATTGATAACCCAAGTGGCATCTGAAAATATTCATATATATATAAATGTTCACATGCACTTTAACAGATATGGACATGAGCATTTCTGTTTTTGTTACAAAAGTATAGTTTTTATGTTATCATAAAAAGTTAAATGTGATTATTCTTTTCTTTTAATTAACCGTAAATAATAATCTACAGAGTGTTGTTATTCAATTCTTAAAATTTCTAAAACAATCTATAATATCAAATAGTCAAAACATTGTTTTATCCTTCAACATGTTTAAAGGTTCTAATGACTGCTCATCATTTAATTAATTGATCAATTCGTCATTAACAAGAGAAAAGGACGCGACTAGTACCTACCAATTTTTGAGTTTTTGAATGTTTAGTTCATTGTGATTTTTACGGAATATAGTCATCTTTTATGGATTTTAAATGTTTTTCTTGTAAAAATCTATTATTTTCTAAACAACATATTCATTAACATGGCTAAATTGCGAAAACGGTTTTGTTGTAATGTTGGATTACATAAGTAATTAAAAAAATTAAAAATTGGTATTGAGCCTATTGTCCTGTTAACTATAATACTTTCATAATATATAATTCTTATTTTACCCGCAATAAAAATATAAAGAAATATACATACTATGTACATATAAATAATTAGAATGACAATATTATTATTATTATTATTAAATTCAATAATATACGCTTTCTTACCATAAATGACAAAGCCTCCAATTGAAAAATGACATTTTGAGCTCCTAACTGGACAATGCCAAGAGCTCCTGAGTTTGCAAAAAAAAATCGTTATTTTTATTATAATTTGTGATTTTTAAACCTAATTTTATCATTATCTGCAATTATCAGATAAATATTATTCTTTTATATTTATGGTAACTTTAAAATAACTGTATTTTAAAATATAATTAAAACTAGCATAATTTATAAAATATAAACGTTTTATAACATACTAACTGATTGAAATATTGTTAACAAATCTTTGTGATAAATGTAACAGAAGCAAACATTTTAACATATATTAACTCTAAAATGTTTCAGCAATTTGAAATGCCTTATTGCATCTACATTTATTTTAAAAGAAAAGGGTACAGTATATAGTAAATCTATTAACAAATAGTAAACGTTGCATACATTTTGTTCTATTACATTACATTCTATTATTAGAATAACTAAGTAATTATGAAAAGATGACCAATTGTGATTCCTACCCAACTATAATTGATGTGCCCGACTGTGTCTTGTAGGACATGCATAATCAGATGATAGGGTCACTTATATTTGACCAAATGGGAATTTTTCATAATTTTGCTACACAACTATAATTGACGTGCCCAACTGTGTCTTGTAATGGACAATATTTTATAATTAACCAAATTTAGGTTAAAGTGTATCATAGTTTATTTTATTTGTTTATATATGACATACACAATGCATAGGCTGTTAACGTTCATTATACAATTAACCTAAATGTATTATTTATTTAATAATATTATTATAATGCATAGATATATCTCAAAACCACTCATATATTGTTTGTTTTTCGCCAAACTTACCAGAAATAAAATTGGCTATTTCAAAGCACGAATCTTCAAGTACAATTAATAGAATTCCCGGAATGCCAAGTTTAAAGAACGAACCCCAATCTCTCAGAGCATCAATAATGTGAAATCCTAAAAAAAGTTATAGAAAGTCATAATAATTGTAAATATCAAAATACACAGTTTCAGGTTAACATGCAACTTACCATCCCAGCTGTTTTGATATGTCTTTGAAGCAATAATGTAGAACAGTTGAGTAAAAAACATTACTGCACTGGCAGCAGCCTGACACACAGCAGAAGCTCTGAAATATTTTAAAAAGAGTAGAAGCTATAATTATAGGACACGATACTCAATAACATACATAGTAAATATTTGCAAATGCAATTGTAGACAATATGCTATAATATTACCAGACTATCAAATGTTCTTAAATTAACTCTCGAAAGTTTAAAAGATTAATAATTTTAAACATGCACCCCGGAAGCACTTCGTGGATGTTTTAATAAATAATGTGATTTAAGTAACACCCTATAAATATCGGGATTAAATAGAGCTAATTAAATATTCAAATTTAGTTAATTGCATTCTTATATGTTGCGCCGTTCAGAATAATTAGCTAAATTATTGAAATAAATTGTATTAACTGCAATGTATGTTTTATGTGTATAACTTATTTTAAGTACATTTTTTAATTATTATGTAATTTTTTTTAATATACTTTTATAAAGAAATATATTGTGATGTTTTATTGGTTAATTATTATATTATAAACACAACAGTTTTAGTAGTGTAGCATTGATTATTTATTAATTAAAAAATTTATTTATTGAAAGTAAACTACCTATATATTTCTATGTTATGGAACATACTTATATCTGAAACCCAAGACAAAAATAAGAATATATTGACTGAGTGCACTGAATGCACAACCAATAAATCCGCAAACCATGGGTGGATATACTATGTTCTGATTCTGAAGATATCGGGCAAAAGTGAGGTATGCGAGATCAAACTGAAATAATAAATTATAAAAAATTATTCACCGATCATGTTACACAACCTTTGAAATAGTTTACTTACAAATAGTCCTGGAAAGTAGATTAGCATGTAGTCCGAAGTCATTCTGTAAAAAAATGTAAATGTTGTTTTATTTGTAAATATGTTATATAAAATGAGTACAAAATAAAACATAGAAATGAGATTTTGGAAGTACAAAGAAACCTGAATGCTACATTAATTTTAATTGAAAAAGAAAAGAATACTTCACAATTATATTTTGTTGTTAAAACAGCCAATGTGTATGTGAAATAATGCACAGGCCCTAATATTTAAATACTTATACATATTCCGTGTATTTGGTAAATTTATATTATTTTACTAATGAATAGTATTATATATATAACGAAATACAAATTATAATACATTTTAATACATGATTTTGTTCTTCAATTTAAAATGGTGAAGCATTCAGGCTGCTTATAGTTGCTAGTATAACATGATAACGTGCTTGATAATGAACAACAATTTTTAGAAGAAATTTATTTCCGTACATTCTAAATTGTGTAAATAATTTTTTACCTAACTGCATTGTACTTAAATAAAAAAATGACCATAAATGCAAGAATTGTCATATAAATAAATGACTAGTTACAAAAATATCAATAGACATTATAGTAATATATAAAACATTTCTGATGGACGTATTACATAATGTATATATTGTGAATCTAATTGTGAATATAATATTGTGTATATTGTAAATCATCAGATATTCAAATGTATTTACATACCACTTGAATATCAACATATAAAATATCAACAATAATACAACTGATCATATTATGTACGGTGGTTTGATTACTTTCTAATTCGTCAAATGTTAAAAATAGCAAAAGTTAAATATAGAAATTTACTTTTGGTTTACATTAAATTTGATGAATTTTACTATAAAACTATTATACTTTAATCTGACTTTATTAAAGAACGAACATTTAACTTTCTAAATTGTATTATTTTTCTAATTCATGTGAGTATATTTCTTAAATTATTACAATACTTTCCATATATAAGTAAATCGATAATATGCAGCTAAAAATATGCAGCTAAAAAAATAATCAGTTTTTTTTTAATATAAAAAACCGACAATTGTTTCATTTTTAATTTGACAATTTCAAAATGTATTATATTGTAATGTACACAATATATTTAAGTCTTATTATAAAGTGTAGTATTATAAATGTTACTATAGGTACTATAATGTGTAGTATTTACACATTTGTAAATATCAATATTTATTTCAAATGTATTCTTTGACCTACTTTGCTACTTGTGGATTCTGTTGAAGTAACAATAAGATTGGTTGGACATTCACGTGGATCGCAGCTAATAAAAATCCAGTTACTACCATCAGCATTATAACTGAAAGGCGCATGATCACAAACAAGTGAAATGTTACTTTAGAAATGTTGGATAAGAGAAATTACATAATATGATAACTTATTAACATAACATGTAAAAACCAATAATCAATTAGTAATAATTGTTATGAAATAAATAATATTTAAATTTTAATAACATAATAATTTTTAATTACATTTTAAATTAATACTTATGGAACGTTTAAAATAACTTTTCAATTTTTTATATTTATTAGAAAAAATTACACATAACGATTTTCGATGTAGTTTATGTCTACAGACGTCTTTATATATCTAATCGTCTATAAATCCATTATTATTATCAAGTGCTATAGGGGTCAAGTAGCAATAAACGCAGTAAATAACTCAATATATGATCAATGGTGCACTATGTGGATACGTTAATGATTTTTACTTATGTTAACAGAAACAAACCAAATGATATAATAGTAGTATGTGAGTTTTCGTCTCTGGATCACCCCTCTAACTTCTCCTCATCCCCACACACCCTCCCCCTCCCTTTCCTCTAATTTCAAACAATAAATATTATAAACATAAATACTATGACATTTATAATTCATTATGCTTCCAACTCTTGCGCCACGCTTAAGTGTCCTCTTACCAATTCGCTATTTTAATTTTATGTAATGGCAAAACTCATATGTGATGCTTCCAATTTCAACTAAATCAATGTCTTTTCCGACTAAATCAATGATGCTGAGTTTTATTGTGTTAGATGGAATGTGATTGGAGATAAGATTATGATGCTTCCACTTTAATCATGAACGGCCATATTCGTACTAGAGTTTACTTCAATTAATTTTTTTTGCTGTAGAATCTTCTATTATTTAACACAAAAAGCTTCAATCTACTGCGGAAATATTTCTCTAGAAATCGTTTGCCGACTAATTAAAAAGACAATTGTAACTAAATTTTCATAGATTTTGACGAAACGAAATATAAAATATTTCCATATTAAACAGATAAAAATCAGCACAAGATGTAAAACAAAAAAATAAACTTAAATCATTCAGTGACAGTCAAGGAATCAATTCTGTCAGAGGAGTAGACATCGATATAATCTGTGCAGGATAAGATGGATGACGATACACAAAAAAGAACAAATCGACGCTTTTGACCGCAATTGGCCAACTCTTGGAATTTGACATATTTTCAACACAAAAATTATGAATTTTTCAAAATTAATTTTTATTAACATAAAATTGCTATTTAGTTAGTCCATGTGTTCAAGGTTTCTTATGTAAAACAGAACGATAAAGATAGCAATATTTTTGCTTAAAACCTTAGGTAGCAAAGCCAACTCCTTGGAATGAGTAAGAAATAAGGAATCATTAAAAAAATTAATTCCATAAAAGAAATCATCATAATTTTAGTTCATTATTAACTACCGTCATATGTTTGAGTTATATAGGTACCAATATCAAAGTTGTGAATAATTTTTTCAATTTTTTTTCAAATATTTCTTTAAAATTATGTTGTTTTATTTAAAATATGATATATTTTGTTTCTCCGGAGATAATAATTATTTGATTAATATTTTAAATGTTTTTATATGCTTACTGCATCTCACTGAAAAATTGTAACCAATTCAGTAGTGGTATGTTATATTTTTCATATTGAAATTCAATATTTTATGAGCTTCCAATATTACCAAAAAGTATCACGTGCGAGAATATTACACTTAGTTTATATTACATTGTAAAACCGACAACTGAGTTCGTTTTGAACACTGTATTTGCAATTTTTATAAACAATACGTTTAACGTATTAGGTACAAACAACTAAGTTGCGAATATTTATTTTTCAAATTGTTTTTTTTAATTTTCTTAAAAATTACCGTTTTTAATTTTAAATATACTATTTTTTGTTTGTCTAGAAACAATTATTACTTAATGACTATTATTAATGTTTTTATATGTTTACTGCATCTCACTGAAAAGTTATAACCAATTCATTAGTGGTTTGTGATATTTTTCATATTGAAATTCAACATTTTATGAGTTTCCAATATTATCAAAACTTATCACGTGCGAGAATATTACACTTAGTATAAATTAGATTGCCAACAACAGAGTTAGTTTTGAGGACTGTTTATTTACATCGAACAAAACGAATTATATAATAATACGTAACTATTACATGCAATATACATATTATTTTGTGTAGAATTGAAACACATATTTTTATAATTATAAAACTACAAATACAAACTATATTAACTAACAATGATTTCTTAAAAATAAAAAATGTGATAGATAATTATCTAATATATAAACATATATATATAGAAACACGTAATTACAAAATGACAGCTTGTTATTGAAACTAGTTTTACTGTCTCTTTATGAAAGTTCGTTGAGATCTACGTCATATGAAAATGACATGATGTTATTTGTTCGTGCTGTTTTTCCTGTTGTAGGAATTGGAAGAATTTTGACAACGTCAAGCAGTTTAATTTCATATTCTGATTCATTTGAAAAGTAGAACTGATCACCACGGACTGTTGGTTTCAAAAATTTCACTTGCACATTCTCCTGATCAGACTGCGATTTTACCAAAGCAACAAACTTTTTTGAAGTTCCTTTCATTGATTTTAATTGGCATACAATGTAATCTCCAGTTTGTACAATCATTTCCGGTGTATTCACATCTTCCACAATTATATCTTTCTCAATATCATTTCCGAGGGCATCGAAACCTGTAGTAATCTTATCCAGTTCGCATGGAGATTGCACTTGACAGCAACTTGGCTCTGACTCCTGTCGTACGTGCCTTGTTTCCCATCCCTTGACATAGCGTTCATTATTACAAGTATCATAATGGCCTGCCAAGCAAGAATCACAATAACATGAAATATCTCTAATACCAACGAATCCTTTTTTGATTCCAATAATACTCCGAGTTTTCAGAATGCCTGATACTGGTTTACCAAAATGCTCAATATTGCTGCGATTGATATCAGATGAGTTGACATAATAAAACGAACGCCTGTAGTATTTGTGTGCACCACGTGACTCAGGTTCAAAAGCCATATTTTCGTTGAGATAGTAATAAATATCTTGTGGTGATGTCAAAACAAGATCTTTCTGCATTACTCTGTTTCTCAAGGGGGTTTTTACGTGATCACCCATTCCATCGCACTCATTTTTGAATTCTGCAGTTTCGCCAAAATTCCATATTACCTTCATGTTGTACTTTTCGACAAAAATAGAAGCATCTCTCAAGGTATGACGACTTCGGAATTGGCTGGAGCACCCATCCGTGAACCGGTGAAAGCAATCAATTTCTTTCTCGGGATATTTTGTTTTGATGTGTGTCATTATTTGGTCTGTGAATTTTCGGACTGAATGCGAATCATGGATATTATCGTCGGAAATAATGTAGACAGCTTCTGTCACTAAATTATTTTCAACATAATGGTGCAGACTTATTGGAAACAATGTCACGCTGGAGTTTTTTGCGTGTGAAGCAATAGTTTCTTCAGAAAATTGAAGGGGTATGTTTTCTGAAAAATCCATAATAGCCAACACATCATTTTTAGGTAAATTTGATGACAGTTGGCGAAATTGACTCCACTGCCAATGCATTTTAAATGAGTGCAAACGAAATGCTTTCAAGTCATTAATCGTTTCGTTCAAAAGATGCTCAAACGTAGTTGAAACTTTAACAATTTCATTGTATTGCTTATTGACTCGCTGATTTAACTTATGATTCACTTTTTCCCGGGATACTAAAGACCATTTTGTCCATGTTACTGTTGCTTCACGAAGCTCTTTGTCTCCAAGAATAGAACAATAGTGATCCAGCAATTTATCTGTCCCACACGATTCACATGTTCCTTCAATGCAACCTAATTTAGGGTGTAAATCATCGTATTCGCAGACTGTTAGCTCAATTATAGACTCACATGATATAGGTTCTATTTGAGAATGCTTCTTGCAGTATTGGTTTATGGACAGTATTTTTCTTGCCATATTAGAATGGTAGGTACAAATACATTTGGATTTTTGTGTTCCCTTTTTTGCAGTTAATATGAATTTCGGACGCATTTTGCAGAACTCCTGATATGAATATGGAAAAATGGGATATTTTTCTTTGAAGCTTTTGTACAGATCAATCATTCTGTCTCTGAGCACTCGCTTAGTAATTGGAGTTCCTTGCTTCTGTCTGTATTTCCTTTTTGGATTCCATATACGTTTATCAATAATCGTTGATCCAGGAAGTTGCCGAGAGATTCTGTCTTGTTGCAGAAAGTGTTCTATTTTATACTTCCATATTTGGTACCTTGCCCTTTTCTGAACGCGTTTGACATTTCTTGAACGATTTTTCATTTTTTTAGCACAAATGGCTGTGTTCGTTGTTTTCTTTTCTTCTTTTGATATGTTCAGGCGTTTCTTCTTGTTCACTGGTTGCATTAATCGCTCTTCCTCAACTTTCCTTTTTCTTG
>JAUZND010084110.1:0-15767 GCA_034780555.1 Coelogynopora nodosa | reverse complement strand
TGTCCGGCGCACCTTGGCCTGCGGCTGCGGGTGTTCGGGGTGGGGAGGCCTCCCTTGGCCGTATTGGTGGAGGACCCTGTGGCGGTGGCCTCGTATCTACGGGGGCTTCGGCTTCCCTGACGGGGATACCGCCTGAACCAACCAACCAACGGTGAGCACTCTACCACTACACCAATTATACAGATACCTAAAAAAGGTGGTTTAAACCACCCATACCTACCCTACTTACCTACAACCTAAAAATGGTGTTTCAAAGCACCCGTTTTCGTCAACCACCCTTTTTTCGTTCACCACCCTTTTAAGCACCCTTTTTTAACAGAGTAGTGAGCATTTCAAAGACTGCTGAGTTCCTCTCACCTCAACATAGAAGGAGATGATGAGGGCAAAGATGATGTACTGCAGTGCAATGGGGAAGCATAGCAGGATCCAGTAGACGGGGAAGGGGAGCTCTATCGACACCTGGCTTTCCTTGTAGTAGAAGGAGAAGAGGATCAGCCGCAGACTTGAGAAGAGGAGGCACAATGCGAGGAACAGGGTCTGGTGGTAGCATACCATACCTTCAATCATCGTAATAATTTGCAGTAAAGGTTTTGTTTTAACAAATTCAATTGGAGACATGCGAATGAAATCTCGACCCATAGTAAAAATAGCAACACATACAGGTTAAATACATGACGTAAAATAATGTGTACAAGTTTGTCTAGGGCTATGAAAATTGACATGCTTCTTTTTGTTCGCTTTTTAAGAAAGAGTATAAACCCTTTTCAATCTTTAAAAATGTTAATTGGCTGCTTAAATATTATGATATTATATACATTGTAAAAACTAACTGATTTTCACTAAAAACAATAAAAAGATCAACAGTAACAGAGTAACAGAAAACATTCACTCGTTACAAATGTAAAAACATGTTAACATTATTTAATTTACAAATTGTTATATAGTCAATAATTGAAAGGTGTATAAAAATAAAAATTTTAAACAAAATAAACTATATTTATGTATTATAATATAATATACCATCTAATGATATATTTCCAAACTACTTCCCAGTGATTTTAAAGATAAACAATTCCAAATTAACACTTGAAAAACATAGTATAATAGAGACTAGGGTAACTGATGAGAGCTGAATAGCTCGAAACCGGTAGTGTTCTGTCTCTGCTGTTTGTACTGACTCTACGCTTACTTATTATCTATACTATAGTATTGTTGTAATACATAACCACTGCAATAGTTAACTTTTACTAATTTTAAAGGTATAGCTTAGTCGATAAAAAGATGCGCATACAAATGGTTTTCAAACGATTGTTCACCTATGAAAGATGGTGACAAATTATGTCACAATATGTAAAAATCCACATTAAGGTATAATTTTATCATAACAAATTTCGACGTTTTCTCATAATTTTCTAATATTATTTTCGTTGACGCTCTTAAGACCTGAAATATATATTTTTTAATTCCCGACTTTTTCAAGTTTTTACGACCACCACATAGCAACCTCGATATTTTCCTTAACAATAATACTTTCTAAATGGTCAATTCACACCTGATACGAAAGTCGCTTGTAGCGAAGACAGCGCATGAGCCAGAGCTGCAAGTAGGCGAGCAGGAAGATAATCCCGTAGAGGCAAGTGATGCTGATGGTGAGCCCGATGTGTACGCTGATCGAGATGGAGGGGATGATCGACATGGGGGTCACTACGACGAAGTCTGCTGGGGCTGTCATACTGGGAGGCTTGGCGTGTCAACTTGGCACGTGAAACTGCTCGTGGGGGGGGTGACAGAGATGGGTGCCGTCATAGAATGGGGTGTATTTGTGAAATGGTATATTGTGAAAAGTAAATATAACAGGTAGTTTGTCTTATATTATATAGAACGTCATAGTCGTGAAGTCATAGAATACGTTTTGTAGTCGTATTATTTAAAAAAAAATATAGTCCTGTTTAAAAACAATTATGGTATGAAACAATATAATCTACTCTTTACAAACATATTCAATACTACATACAATAGTATAATTCAACATTGAAGCTATGGATTCTTTCAATATATATTTATAATTGTTACATAATATACTTAATTATATCTTTTATTTAATACAACTTTTTAAATAAGACTGAATAATACAGAATTAAATACTATTTTTTCATTAAACTCCGGATTGATTTTGTAATATGACCACAAAGTATATAATCTACTATTATGCCTTAGAGATACTAGTATAAAACATGATGTCAATTAAAATGAACAAAGCACAAGTTTATTTGTACTTTTTAAAATTTTCTATAAAGTAACATCGAAACTTAAACAGTATGTTTGTGTATAGTTCAAATGATTGCTTCTTGCAAGAAAACGAATCAGCATTATATTAAATATAGATGTTAACTATTTTAGGAGATACAATTTTTGACGTGATTTTTAGAGTTTTTATAGAGAATTATATGAAATTTTGTCTATATATGAATGCTTCTTACATGAAAATAAATTAATTATTCTATTATTAACTTTCTTATTTTAAAAGTGCCAATATTATAATTCCCGCAAAAATAAGGTAAAAAATTGATTTTTAGGTATATTTACAAACATTTCTCTCATATATAAGATAAAGAACATAAACATGTTACTTTCAATAAAAAATAATAAAATAGGTATCAGAATGGGTTATGAGTTTAGGAGCGTAAAGATTGAAAGCTTTTAGATTGTAAATTCAAGTTTTAAAATAGAAAAATCGCGACGCTTATATTTTTTTATGAAATAAATATGCAACTAAATACTCGTTACTTTATTATTATTATTATTTATTTACAAAATTGTCACACAAAACTTAGCGTCCTTGAATTCACTGTAGTAAATGTTTAATATTTAATCAAAAATGCCCTACGAAGTGTCTGTCATCCGTTTTAAACTATTATGATATTAAAATATAAAATTATAGAAATATTGTAAATAAATCTTTAAATTAAGTAAAGTCACACTTGAAACGATTTACAGTATTAAATAAAATTTTACAACGAATTTTTTAAAGCAAAAATGAAAAAAAACTTGCCAATAGCAGCGATATGGTCCAAGTTAAATTTTTAGCAGGAAACTGGCGGGAATTAGAATAAAAAACGGAATCACACACAAAGCCCGCTTAAAATGATTAGTAAGCGACTATTTACATTTCAGTAGATATTATTCAGTACATTGAACACGCAACTTATGATTTATACACTAATCCGTTCAATAAATAAGCCCGATCACGAGTGTTATGAGTAAACTGGTATAAATATGTCGACTAATAAATGTGGTTGATAACCCATATTAGGCCCCTACAATATCTATTAATAAGCTTTTTTTATCAAGTTAACTAATGCACTGTAAAATGTTAAATATAATTAGCTGATATTAAATCATAATTAATAATGACAATATTATGTCTTTAGCGCTAGTTTTAATGTGGTTTTTATGTTGGGTTTCGTCAATTGTTTCGAAAAAAAATTATGGATAAAAACATCTTAACTAACCTAACAAAGTTTTACAATCATAGGTATTATGTAAAATACCAGAAAACAACCCATTAAATAGTAAAAAGAAAGGATTACATAAACACTATTCACAAATAGAACATTTTGTAGTACACAGAAAGTAAAGGGCATACAAGAAAGGGAACATGAGAGATTAAGAAAAGTTATGTCATAGATCCAAAAAATAAATATTTACTAGTTGCAAGATCTACAGGATATAATACCTAGTTGAGATTGACGTTCTTATTTCCAAACATTAAAAGCAGACTCAATAATTGTACGTAATTTAAAATCCTTGCAATGGCGTATGATGGAAACATTAGCAAAATCAGGGGTATAGCAAAGAGCCATAGATATCCATTTTTGGTATGTCATACTGTGCCTCTCAGGGGTTGTAAGAAAGATGAGCCATACTCGGTTTTACGAGGCAAAATAATTTATATTGCAGTTGTGCACAAACTAAATAGGCATTATTTAAAGATATTTTTAACAACGAAAAGTTTATCATATCAAATTTTAATTTGCACCATTGAAATCGTAGTCAAATGTTACGTTTATTTATAGTATAAAAAACTTATTTTATTAAGAGAATAATTAATACAAACAATAATTAGAATAGCAACATAATTATACTATTTAGGATGCGCATAACTGCTAAAATATTTTTATAGCCTCGCAAAACTGGTATTTGACTCATCGTCTTCATAATCATCGTATATAACAGGATTATGTAAGATTGTAAGAGAGAAAGAAAGAAATCCATATATATATATATAATAAAAAGAGCTATTAATGTGATTAGAAATGCCATTATCAGATTTGTTTTGCAATATATTATTATGATGTTCTTTCAAACAAATATTTAAATATCTACCAGTTTCACCAGTAAAAGAAGACGTACAACGACTAGTTTACATTGTAGATTCCTATTTGAAGTGTATTCGAGTTAAAATCATTAAGCACTAAATTGACATAAATTTTACAACATTTTTCCTCTCCTAGTCTTTTTATCACTTATGTATTATTTAAAAGTGACCATTACTTTTTCTTTGCTCCATAATGTGTTATATTTGTATTCTGGGTGGAATTCAATATGACATGTTAATTAAGAAATATTATTCAAATTTGTTATTTAGTCAACCATTTGTTGCTTAGTAAACAAATATTTATTTCAAATACTATTCGACAGTCATAAAATGTACTTGAATGTAAGTGTGGTTTTATAGTATAGGAACTAAATACTCAAGTTTATCAAAATTAATTTATAATCAAGACAAATATAGAAAAGAATAAATTAATAACAAATACCAATCCCATGTTGCCGCGAAAACAGGACAAAAGAACACAAATATGCACATAATATGAAAGCCAACACCGTGCAATATACTATTATTGACCGAAATGCCCCTAATTAATTAACCTATGACGTCAGTAAGTAAGATAACGACAACTAACGGACATCCGTGAGATTAGTATTTGGTACATAAGCTATCTGTACCAACGCTAAAGTCTAAATAACCACGTGGAATGTAGTTCAATAGAGCCCCCGATACTTGACATTACACCAATAAATGTATTAATTAAACAATCAGTCTATATCGATTGAGAAAACCGATCGATATACCGTGTGAATGTCTATTGAATGGAATTCTTTTCGTTTTACTGATTTTTTAAAAATAACTGGTCAAAACGAAGTCGTTTTTATTTGAACTCGGTCAATAACCTAAAAAAGTATGAACTAGTATCACAAGAGAGCACTTTTGCATCAGAACTAGTATCACAAAACAGCACATTTGCATCAGAACTAGTATCACAAGAGAGCACTTTTGCATCAGAACTAGTATCACAAAACAGCACTTTTGCATCAGAACTAGTATCACAAGAGAGCACTTTTGCATCAGAACTATATATGCAAATAACTAAGTACAATAAAATATACATACATTAAAATTGTATTCAACTAAGAGCAAATCTTATTAATAATTATAGTAAATTATTCTGGAAACTTGATGATAAAAAATAAAATCAACAATAACTTAATTTATTATAGCCTGCATGAAAAGAATAAAAGACATTTTGTATTGTATCACATGGTGTATACCATATTAGCTTTCAAATATATAAAGATAATATACTACATTATTGGCAAGTATTGATTAAATAAAACAGAAATCATATTGCAGAAATCACACGGGGTAAACTAAAGAAAATGAAAAAATTATAGTATCAAAATGCGACTATATTTCATGTTATCTTCAAAAATAAACAAAGTAATCTGAAGCATAAATGGTACATACATAATAACAATAATTTATTATAATATAATAAAAAAATATAAAGATCTCTAGTTTCATTTAGAATTATTCCAAATAATGTATTTACGCCTCATAATTTTAATCAAAAGCATTCTACAATATATTTGTGAGGCACGGTGTAATAGTAGAACTAAGTAATATATTACATTACTTCAAAATACAATGATCTGAATACAGCAATATTAAACCTAGTTTATCTCGAAATGCCAGATTTTAACAACAAAAATATAAAATACATAGTAATACAAATTAAGTTGAAAATACTTCAAATGCACGATTGAGTACGAAAATGAGAAAATGACTTGTTTTTTGAAAAATTGATTTAAACTTTGTAAACAATTATATTAACATATCATTATGTGAATCATGATGCAAGAAGGCTACTTATAAAATAATAAATAATACAATAAAAATATAGTAACTACACTTTTAATGTTTGATGAAGTATTACATAATACTTAAGATCATATATAATTTAGTCTGCATGTGAATGAGACAGAAATTTCAGTAGTGATGTAGAGAAATATAGTGTAATATAATTCATATATGGTGAGTTGTGGCAGAAAATGTGAAATAAAAGTTTTGCATTAACAAAATAAAATTGTCTTGCGGCCCATTTCTTTAATACAAAGTCGTGTAGTATGTCTTGGTAACTGCACTTTGTGAACATTAACATGATATGCATATAAAATGTTTAATGCAGTAATCAGCACATAATAGGTCTATCTATCGGTCTAGTAACGTAAACAGTATCACCTAAAACAGATTCAGACTCTCTTTTTCTTCTTAAAACTGAAGGACACAACCCCCTCCTGCGATGACTCATCCGAGTCCAGTATGGCAGCCGACCTCTTCTTGCCAGCCGCAGTCCCTCCACCTCGTGCTGCCCCCTTGTTCGTCGCCGTCTTACCGGAACCACCAGCCCCACGCCCCCATCTCGTGGAACCCCGCCCTCGCCCCTTCCCCCCAGCGCCACGAGAACTGACAACAGAACCCCTCGATACCGAGCCATCGGCGGAATCATCACTCTCGATGAGCGAGACAAAGTCCTCGTCCTCCTCCATCTTCACCTTGACATCGAGGTCCTGCGACGACTCATCCGAATTGAACCGATTAACGGTGGAAGCCCTGCTACTACTCTTGTTCCTGGCGCCGCCCCCCCGTGAAAAAGAAGCCTCGAGAGTGCCCTGCTTGTTTGCTGCTCCAGCCGCCTTCCCCAGACCCCCCCTTCCCCCTCTACCGCCACGGGAGGCGCTGACATCCGAGGCTGTCGCTGTGGAGGACACTGTGCTCATTAGACTGAAGTCCAGTTGACTCTGGTCGCCATTGTCGAGGCTGGTTGAGAGGACATCACGATAGTGGGCCACCTCTGCTAACACATCCTCCTCGTCAGGCTGTTCTCTCGCTAGATGTTGTCTCGCTTGAGTCACCTAAGATGGGAGTAGTTTAGAGATGGAATTGGGGATTATATTTTGAAATATTTTGAAAAATAATACTTGATACGATATTAATACAATATAATATGCCTAGTTGATGCAATATTATTTTTAGGAAATCCAAGTTTTCAAAGTAGAAAACGAGTGTTTCAATCTAAACAGCTGAAAGTATAGATAAGTTATTATGTATACACATTATGATAATATATATTTACAAATACATATAAATCCGACCTGATGTTGAACCGACATTGAAATAGCCTCCTTTACGTCTTTGTCCACAAACGCAGTGATTCCTGCCCCCACCACCCTCTCCACCAGTAGCCTAAGTTGGAGATCCTCCCCCGCTGTCTCAAAGAACTGGCGCACCATCACCTCCACACGTTCGGCGCTCAGACTGCCCCCCAGACCGGGGGTCCCCACTATAGTGCCCTGCTGCTCCCCGGCGATACCATTTCTGCCCGGCCGCCCCGGCTCCTTCTCACGTCGACGGTGAAAGATCAGGAGGTCCTTGGGGTTGGCAGTTGAAATGGAGGTAACCACAGAGCGCGCATATACACGGTACAATAATTGTCTCGATTTTAACAAAAATTATCTTCTAAATTTATGTGTTTATCGTGAATATATTTCGAAGTTCATGACTTTTATGGAAGTGTTTACTGGCACATTTTAAAAATAATCACATTTGATTGCGATGTTGTTGATATAACGTAGAAAATGCATTATCTTTTTTAAAGTACATTTTCATCCATTATCGGAACATAAACCTCATAGTCATACAAATATTTTTATATTATAATTACTTGATAGCCATTGAAAACTAACACTAACACTCAGTCAAACAAACGCATTCCATTTTTATAATATTTAGGTTATTGAAATTAATAAATAAGAATTAACGTGTTATATCTTAGTTTAAAATTCTAAAACAATATATGTTCGTCTACCTTTGGGTTCGCCACCCGACCGACAAACTTCTGTCCAAAGCGCTGGGCACTGAACGACTCGTATCCGCCACTATAGTCGACACGCACCCGTATCAACGGGATCACGGGCTGTTTGGGGTGTCCGGTCAACTTCGCTTTGGCCTCCTCGATCATTTGGTCTACCTTGGTAAGAGCAGTTCAGATGGGGATTTAATAAACTCGTTCACATTTTTTAAGAAGAACGTAACAACGATTTCTTCATAAATAATATTTTTCTTCCAATTGCTTTTTATGCATTGCATTAAATTTATTACAATTCGTAAATATTTATTTATTAAATAGTATATACTTTTAATGCTCTTGCTATTGGATCTACGAGTAAAAAGTACTACATGTTATTTTTCTACAGTTTTTCATATTAATCAATTTAATTTGAAATTACTATAACAGAAAGCAATACCTGATGTAATTTTTATACATTATTTTTAACCACAAAAGAATATATTGGAGTTATGGAATACGTTTGAACGCCAGATACCACTGAATTTATAGTGTTAAGAATATATAACTTAAAAAACTCAAAATGATCATAACAAATTAAATTTATACTCATTTTTATATTAATAAAAACTAAGAAAATTATGATATTTTTATGAATAAATAATTAAATAATTATTAATAAAGATATCGGAATAAATCTTTGTTTCATTATTATTAAAAATTTTAATTGCACAACATAATGTTAAATAGTTCAATTGTAATGATAGACATATAATATTATGTAAAAATTAACCCAATTGAAAATTTAAAAAAAATGTATTAATAACTTTATAGTTACATTACATATTGTTTATAACAATGAAAAATATATCTGAAACATGTAAAAAATTAATTCAACAAAATATTTATCTATGAAAATTGTACTTTACCAAATGAAAGAATCCATCAGAAATGCCTCACCTTATCAGTACACAGCGCCTCCACCTTCTTCGCCATGTCGCGGTGAGTGGGTTCAAAGTCAGCCTCAACCTCCAACACCAGATCCTCCATGATGAAGGGTCGCACCGTACGCAGCGATGTCGAGGACAGCCGGAACTGGGTACCGTGCACCTCAATCAGCCCCACCGCCTTGGGTCCCGACTCGCCCTTGGACAGGATATACAATTTGCACGTGTATTTAATGACAAAGATAATCAAACTGCTTGCAAAGAAACACGTCCTCTTAATGAATTTAATTTTAAACTTTTTAATCCTTAGCTTCTATTTCCGCACACAGAGACAATATATCACATATTAATTAATTTTATTTCTATGTATTATAGTTTAAAAAATGCAATGTTTCAATGATAAAAATATGTCTGCTTTACTCAAATAGTTTTAAGCAATAATAATAATATGAAAACATACATAACAAAAATACACAACTATATAGTCGATAGGCAATAGTCAAAACGTTTCTGCACAGTTGGTTGAGTTGAATGCGCTTTGCTGACAAACAATATGTAAAGACTGCAGCGACAACACACTTGCTTGATATAATAAGTGACACAGCTTCAAAGATCCATATTCTCAGCAATGGGTGCCTCTGCTCTAGGAACATCAACAACAAATGCAACCTGCATTGCTCGTCAAAAAGGTCATTGTAACTGGGGTACATACTGCGGGTTCAATAGAATCCCTATAATGAATGCATTGAATTAAATTGTTGAAAACTTTTTTGGGTCATTGTCTAATTAGTTTAGAGCGGGAATACGTTGATACCAATATTGATAAAACAAACTCAACAGATTGGTAACAAGGGTCGAAAGTGTAGTCAATATAAAGTTTTATTGTTAATTAATTCCACATTTAATAAATTATTTGAAAAACGAACATATATCTAATATCAACATAACAATAATATTATCTAAACAGATTCATACGCCATAACAGCTTCAAAATTCAAGGGGTCTTTTTCAGAGATGCTATTTTCTTTTATAAAGTAGATAACTAACATAATAATAAATCAATATTGGGATCAAAATATATTAATACATTATAATTATATACAATACATAATTACCGCAAATGTAATGAGTAATTCACAAAGGTAACGAATGAATATCAATCAATCGACCAGTTCTTTCAATTTACAATAGAGTCTGTCTTTTTGGATATAATAGAATATTAAACGTATTTATCTTTCGCGTCTCATAGCATTGATTGGATTAAATAATTAACTTCACAGAATATAGACAATTGAAATATTAAAATATTTACTTAGAAAATATTTATGTCAGATTCTCCAAGGGGACAGACTAAATTCAAGGGTTCTCAAGGGGTCGCACGAACCCTATTTTAATCAATAGCTCGAAAATCCTTCATCTGAACAGCCGGGTCAACCAACCTATACCTGGGACAGCGAGGTAGCCACCGAGGATCCCGGCTGACTGACGTAGAAGCCGCGCGAGGCGATCCACTCGGGCTTGATGCGACACTCGTGCTCGTGGCCCCAGATGACCAGGTTGAGAAAGTCTGGCAACAGGGACTCGGGGATATAGTTGGTGGCCCCGTGGCGGCTTCGGTTCTGGTGCAGCACCAGGATGTAGAACCAGTCGGTGGCGTCAGTGTCCTGCACTGGACGCAGGAATTCTACCTGGGACACACGAGACGGGTTACATTAACTGAGACATATTCTAACCCAATAGGGTAGTAAAGTCATTAACAGTATGAGAGAAAATCAAAAACAAAATTGGTTTAATTTTTCCAGTGCAGTCGTCCCATACCCAAATGACAGACGCGTTTCGTTCTATATTATGGAGCTCATTAGTGACAGGCTGAGTATCGAACCGGAGCAATTACGATTACCAATTCACCCTCCCAATATGTTATGTATAACATAGTTTTATTTGAATCAAACTTATAATATCCTATTAAGTCATAAAAAAGTAAATAGTGTCTTGGCTAATTATTACATATAAAAAAAATTTAATAACCGAAATTTAGCAACGTGACAGATAGCTAAATAGCAATAGGAACAATAAAAAGAATATCGAATTCATTGATAGAAAATTTAAGCCAGGACAGAACTTTAGAAAATCATGCAAAATTGAAATAATACCACCAAACCAGAAATATGAGTGACTTTGTATCCCAAATTTACATATTATATAATACTGTATATGCTACGGCAGTTTACCAGTTAGTTTATGTACATGAATCATTATAACTTCTATAATTTATCAACTGCTGCTCTTTGAACTCGCTGTAAATCACCAGCACCGTAACCAACGAGGATACCTCTATAGCTCGAATCAGAAAACAGCTGCTGACTCTGTTAGGGCAGCATTATCAGAAGGTCTACTCTGATGATAAAAAATGAATAATTCATTGAAATGTATAGATAACGAATTGTTGTAATCTACATGAAAAAGTGTAGGATAGACATTTTAAAATGTAAAAACAACTGTCGATAATATTAATAACTGAAAAATGTATACGTCGTACAAATTCTAAAGTCTGAAATTACAGATTATTTTTGTGTATAGCCAAATATGTCGTGTTCCCTTAGTAATTTCAGTGTGCAATTAAGTTTGTAGTGGGTTACATGTTGCTTTTTACTAGATTTATAAATTCAAAAAAGAATGGTTAAATTTAAAATTTCACTGTTGAATTAATATGTATACAAAATATTATATTTGAGCACCAAGCCAGTCTTATTCATAGAAACTAGTAGATCCCCAGGATGTTCAATACATCCAATGTCCAAGGATGTCCAACTTTATTGTGAAATAATTGAATACACGCTACTTAATCAATTAAAATCTTCAGCGCTTTTAATCGGTGAGTAAACGTCGATGTCAAACTCGACGGATATTACTAAAGATATATTTTCCCAATCTAAATGTTAAGCTTTATAATATATATTCAACTCTTATATTATAAGAAACTCTTTTTATTACCATATTCAAAACAACTATAGTTAGTAAGACTGACCTGCCCGCCAATCAACAATCGATGCAGCCGCTCATCTCTACAGGCGCCCAGCCCGTACAGCGCCAGTCGGGTGGTCCCCTTCCTCAGGAGGATCGGGGTCAACTTGATCCGCTCCACCGAGCTCACCTTGCCGAACAGGTTCACCAGGCCCGAGGCGTGAAATAGGTCCAGGGCGCAGACACCGCCTGGTCCCAGTGGGTCGTCGTGGTTACCGTGGATGGAGAAGATGGGGAGGCCCACGTTGAGGTTAGGGTCCTCGTAGTTGACCAATGGGAAGGTGGCCGAGTGGCTGAAGTTCTCTGTCTGAGGGGGTATCAACAAATGGTGAATGATTTTTAAGATCGCTCCGAAATGGCGTCAAATATTAAATTTCCAAGAAATTATTTAGAAATCAGTAAATCATCGACAATTTTGATAAACTGTCCTGTCTGTAAAATCAATGTTTTGAAATAATCACATCTTAGTGTCGTTATTCTTCAAAATTTAGAAAGTACAAAGCTAAATAAGAGTAATAATTAATGTTCTTACTTTTATATTTCACAAGATGATAGCTTTTCAATTTTAAGACAAATAGTATTAAGATTGTAAATTATTTCAGATTTGAAATTAAAGTTAGAATTTGAATTCATTGATTTCTTATGTTTGGTGGTAAAAGTTGTTAAAATCAATTTTGTAGTTAGTGTTAATAGGAATAAGATTGTTAAGATTATTTGTTCTGTCTATATTTGTATACCTATTTGTATGCTATTCCGATCAATAGAATTGTCCAAAATAATCGAACGCAAATCTGACATGATCAAGTTGAATATAAAATAGGTATAAAACTATAGGCATAACAAGTATTGTATAACACTTAGGCAGCTGTCGCAATTTATGCCCTTAACATGTGACATATTTGTCTAATTATAGGTATATGTTCAGTATATACATAAACAGCCCTACATAACTGAAAACATACAAGCCACGATACAAAAATCATCTATGTAACAGAACAACAAAATAAATAATTACCTGATCACTCAGCAGCTGAAACTCAACTGGCTTGTTATTGAGCGCATACTGACGCAGCAACTCTGTACACTTGTGCATTGTGCGCAATGAGGGTCGATTCTCATGGAACAGATCCCCCCCAAGCAGTAAAAAGTCGGCCCGAAGACCCTCCGCCATCCCTAAGATCTCTTCAAAGGTGTCGAACGAGTCCTGGTACTGCTCACCATCCTTTTCCTTGTAGCCGAGGTGATTGTCAGTCGCCAACAGTATCCGGAAGGTATCCTCCGGTGGGCTGGACTCCAGTTCGGGGGCCTCCTCTTCAGTACCCCCCTCCCGGGACACAGGGGAGTTCTCATCTGATGACATATTAGGTTGTCACCTAACTACAATAACAACACAATTATCAATCACAGGACACATATTAGCCAGAACTTTGTTTTTAAATGTATGTCTTATTTTAAGAGGTAAAGAAATAGTAGTTTCTAAATAAAAATCTATTTTATTAACCCTATAGTAATTATTTAAAACCTTATTAAATGCTAACAAAATTGCTACTCTGGAAAGAGTTGTGATGATATGAAGGAAGTTATGACACCAATATATTCTTATACAAATCTGAAATTAATTAGCAACAGATTTTCTTCTTCTTCCTTTACTGAACAGGAGAATGTATTCCATTTCCATTCAGGCATGGGTCATTGGATGGCTACATAAAATTTATTGAATTGTTCAGTAGTATCTGTCTCCACAATTTTTTCTGCTTGTAGCACATTCCAATGTTTTATGGTGTGGGGAAAAGAATGATTGTTGGAAGGTTTACATTCTTGCATGAGGAACACGGAATCTTTGGCTATGACTTCTTGTATTTGATGCAGTACAGGGAGAACAAATTTTTCCTTTGGGATAGCTAATTTTTCAGTCGAAATCTTGTACAGTATAGTCATCGAGTAATATTTTTTCTTTTTTCTAAACTGTCCTATTTGACATTGATAATCAAGTCTGACATAACTTGTTCATCTGTTGTCTCCTGTGACAAATTGGGCTGTTTATGCTGCACTGCTTCCAAGGAATTAATCAAGTTGCTTTGATAAAGATTCCATATAGTTGCTGCTTATTCTTGGCTTGGACATAAAAGGATTTGTAACATGTTTTCTAAACATTAGTTGAGCAGGTGTACACACTGTGTTTCAGAAATGAATAGGTAATGTTTGCTCTTTTAACAACTTTGTGTATGTGTTCCTTTCAATTTAATTTCAGTTAATGTTGACCCCAAGATATTTTGCTTTTGTGGCATGTTTTCTATGGAGTTTATAGTGAAATAAATGTTAAACTGTTCGTTTTGTTAGTGACTTGGATAACTTCACATTTATCAGGCTTGAATGTCATGAGCCATGTTTTACCATTGTTCAAAGCATAATGAAATCACTCTATAGAGCTATTAGATTTTTAACCATTTTAATTTTGCAGTAAATAAGACTGTCATCAGCAAAGAGACTGCGGGTAGATTTGATACACAGTAGGAGATCATTGATATAAGTCAAGAATGCCAGATTCATTTTCTACTACAAGTGAACACAAGTACACCTCTACACTTTGTACACAAGTGAAGAGGAAGCTTTATATCTATTCCAGAATTTTCCCACAGATTCCATAATGGCTGAGCTTGTATATCAATCTATGATGTGAGACTTTGTAAAAAGCTTTTTCAATTTCAGAAGCTTATAAACCTTTAATAGTTAATAATTTTAGAAGTAACTTTATTTCAAAATAACTGTAGGGGAATTCTCAAAAACCAGCAAAACAGCTTACATTTTTTTTAAATATGTCACAATTTTTAGAAGTAAATTACAATGGTTTCATAAAACTAGAAGCAGCTTAATTTAGCTGCAAGTGTAGTAAAGGGTGCCTAAATATGAGCAATTCAAATGGCAGTGAGGAAATTTCAGAGCAATCTTGCATATTTTGAGGAAAAATAAATTTTAAAACATTTTTTTTTGTAAATGTTTAGATAGACGAACTTTATTACAAACTTTATTTACTACATAATATATTATAACTATTAATATAAATATTAATATATAAATAGTACAACATATTAATATAAAATTATATTTATTTTTAGTATGATTTCTTAGCTGATAATGACTTGTATCACTAAACTGGTGATGGTTAAAAGGTGATTGTTTGATGGTCCCATAAATTTTGAAAATCTGATTAATAAAATATGAAGGGTTCATCATATAGAAGTTCACCTCCTGATATTTTACATGTTCAGTGTTAGTGTATTTCTTTGGTATTTTATTACAATACATTTTCTTAATGTTTATTCAAAATAGTTTTATCACTTGAAACCTATCAATGGATCCTTAAATGCATGGAATAAATTCCTTTATCTTTGTTTAATTTTTATTCAATAATAAATATGCTACTAAAAGTTATTATAAATACAAAAAAGTTATATAATTAAATAATGTAAAACTCTTATTATAGTGCTGCAAGCAATGGACAGATTTTTTTGGAATAGTATAGTATAGTATATAGTATAGTATATATTTAATGACAATATCTGTAATAAATACATTCAAAGTCAGAGAAAAAGTTAAGCAAAGAGAT
>JAUZND010084099.1:0-15767 GCA_034780555.1 Coelogynopora nodosa | reverse complement strand
ATAATTTTAATAATCAAGTTAAATGGATATAATTTACGATAAACTTATTTTTTCTATTAATGTTGCAAGTTTCAGCTACTAATATATTCGGAAAGTATGAAAACCCAGGGCAGACAATATTTGTTAAATGTTCGAAAAGGCTATTCTAGCGCATTTTAAGTAATTAATTACATCACCAAGTTCTAACACCGCCATGTTCTTACATCACCAAATTCCAACATCACCAAGCTCTAGCATTACTAAGTTCTTCTATCTTATAATTCTTGAAAAGCCATCGAACTATAATAATTATTATATTTAAATAATAAATGATCAAAGACTGGTGGCTGGATTTGACCATGTCTCTTGTTCCTAATAAAATTAATATACTGTTCACGTTTATACAGTTGATAACATAAAACAATTTGACATTTTTTTAGTCATATATTAGTTTTAATTAATATTTTTATATATAATCATAGCCAAAGATTTTTTTTCTAATTTATTGGCTATTTTTAGTTAGAACGCATAAAATATTTTCTTTCCTTTCTTTCTTGAACTTGTGCATAGCTTTTATGTCAAAATGCGATACATAAATGTAAATAAACCAAATTGATGTACTAATTTATTTAACATATCAAGATTCATGGCTCTATATATAAATTGAACATAATTTTGCGCTTTGTTTATTTATCGATAGTCACAATCAAAATAATTGCACTATATCAAACCATTCTGTGTTCTGGCAATTGATTGAAGATGTCAGTTAATAGCAGTAAATTAGTCCCTTTTATCATAACTAATTAACATTTTTTCTACGACATAGTCACATACAATGAAAATTATTACATTTAAGAGCTATGTAATTCTTCTTTCAAATTTATAGATGTGTAAACCGAGTCAAGTGTTATTTTCGTGTTTCAAACTAAGAATAAAATAAACACAAGCACCTGGAGATAAAACTAATTGTAAATGTTAGCTAAATCATAAAAACGAAAATTTAGACAAATCCATCTCCCCACTATTATAACCTCCTTGCAGTAAGGCTTACTTGAAAATAATTTTAAGCCTTTCAAATTTTCAAACAATCCTTTCTGAAGAAAAGATATTGTTTTGAAAATCTCCTAAACAGACTCAACACCCTTAAATTCTTAATAAATAATACTGAACATGGCCGGACTTCATCGATAAAAACTGCTGCCTAAATTCTTATAATTTTTTTTACAAATAATGAATTGTTAATTTTGTCTATATATTACGTTTAATTTGAACATTAAGATAAATTTATATTTATTAGTCTATAGGCTACTTCAAATAAATAAATAAAATTCTAAAAATTGTATTCTACTTGTACATTGTAAAGTATGTAATACCATTTTTCTACGACACTGTTTCGTAGTCGTATACAATATTATTATATTGTTGTTTCTGTGCGAAACTAAATGAATTGTAATAGATGTAATATTTTTAAGTTTAGTGATTGTTATATTTGTGTAAAAATTTATAATAAAATCAAACAGTATTATTAATCAATAGAAACATAATAATTTTGAGAAGTAAGTAAGTACAAAACATTTCTGTTAAACTTTAGTACAATTTTTATTGAGATAATTATAAAAATTATTGAGATATTAACAATATCTTTCTTTGAAAAGAAAATTCTACAGGATATAGACGTCAATGAATCATGTACATATTATTTGAAAATTAAAATTTTAATTTTAATTTGTGGATTCGAGAAGCTATAAATCTTTCAAGAAATATATAACGTTAGTATTGCTGCTCACTATTACAATTTCGATCAAAAGTTTTTGTTATTTATCCAGGTATTTTAACATTTATCAAGGAAATATATAACAATACATACGTAGCGAATTACTAAAGAGATCCAATAATATAGAAAGCGCTCTGGTACTTTGAGAAGTCGAATGATCCGTTAAAAAATAATTTTGTAATATTTATTTTTATCTATGTTGACATTTAGATATTTAAAATAATACAAATTATTTCATTTTTTTTAAATTGTTTATATAAATGACGTAAACCAACTTTGTGATATTAAAAGTTTGTGCGAAAATTAAAATTAGTTTCAGTTTCATGTTTGGCTATTTTGTTGAGGTTTGTTGAAAAGATGGGTAATGCTCAAGCTGCTAAAAAAGGAGAACCAGCTGATGGTAGGTTAAGAAGCAAAAATAATTGTATAACTACATATTCTTCTTTTAGTTTGTTTAAAAGTTACACTATGTATTAACGTTATACTAAATGTACTAGTAAGTAACATGCTGTATAATATTATATGAATATAACTTTTCGTCACAAGTCTTATCATGTATAATTCCAATCGGCCACAGTGACCTACAATAAAATCAATAAATTAATTGTAATATCTGAAAATAATTGCATCTTAGGTAATAGTATAGTATGTATCACACTGTAATAGTCATAGATAATAATTGTCTAATTCTGAACACAGATTAAATATAGTTAAAAAGTTATATTTAGTAGATGCCTAGCATATCTAGGATTGAATCTGATTCCATAAACTCAGTTAATATCTAATTTTTTAGCTATGGTACTTGGCATCATTATCAGGTTCTGACTATAGCAGGGTTCATAACGTGAGGGAATCTGGAAAGTCAGTGAATTTGATATTTGTCAGGGGAATGTCAGGGAATTTGACCAGTGTCAAGGAAATTTTTTATATTAAGTGACAAAAGTGATAAATAAGTGATAACTTGTCTAATTAAAAAAAAAAAATCATGCATTTGAGAAAGCATATCTGGTACCTATATAAGGTGGCTGTAAAAAATGTCAGGGAAAATGATTTTGCCTAACTGTTATGAACCCTGTATAGTATTGCTTATTAATTTCTAAAAAAAATTTTAATTAATTCTATACTTAAACATATAAATTGTATACATATATTAAGTCTATCATTATTCTAATATAGGTAAACTAATAAAATAATACATTATATATAATTAATTTTAAATTATTTTATATTATATCCTTATTTTTGAAGATATTTTTTATATAATTGTACTAACAATATATCAGATAACTAACCAAATTCCTTTATAATCAAATAAAAGTTTAAACTATTTATAATAATAATTTATTATATTTTTACTTACTGTTTCTGTCTGATGAAATATTGAAAGTTGTGATGCAGATAAGATTATGAAAATATTGATTATAATTATATTAATATACTTAAATATTGTTTATAATAATAAAATAAGACTATAATATAAATGTGTAACCAAATTTCAATGATCAAATAAAAAATAATTAATATAAAGTTAAGTTAAACAAAGAAATTATAATTTTGGTATATTTCATAAAAACATAATTTGTATGGAAAAAGGCTAAAATTACTATTTTATTATATTAAAATAATAATTTTTAACTAATTTGATATTTTCATAATATGTTAAATGGATGTAATTTTTTACTTTATTTATGATGCAATCTTTATTTTATAAATCCATATTTTATATTTCTTTCATCACATTTATATGATCATATATTTATGTTTTTTACTTATATGCTATTCTATGCTATAACTATATTAATTGTTTTTATAAATTATTACTAGTGTATCATACTATAAATGCTGTATGTAAATATTATAAAATAACTTTATAAACCTGTTTATTTTTTATCTTTCAGTTAAGGCCTTTTTAGAAGAAGCAAAGAAGGATTTCCTTGAAAAATGGGAGAAACCAGGCCAGGTATATAACCTTGTACTTAAATTTAACATTTAAACAATCAACATGTTTAAAACCAATTATTGGCAACCATTTTTTATATTGTGTCTCAGACATTTTAATGATAAACTTTATTTTTATGTTTAAAAAAATTAAATATGAGATTTTCAAAAAAGTTAATTAATTATACTATTCAGTGAAAATGCTTTCAGAGATGATTTTAATCATTCTCACTATTTATTGGAAAACTGCTATTTTGAAGAAGATTACATATAAGTATATATGGTTTAGTGTTTTTTATATACCATTTATTTATTATCTATTTCTAGTTTCATGTAACAAAAATTCCCAAAAAATTTACTCACTGGCTTTGCTTATTCATAATTATTTTGCCATTTATTCTAACAAATATTATTATATACTTACCTATATGTTTATTTAACTAAATGTTTTATTGCATAAGGATTAACTATAATTATGAAATCTATATTAATTTAAATTACATTTATATGTTTGCATATCTATATTTTATATTATATATACTCTTGTATGATATCACATGCATTTATTTGTATTCTATTTGGTAAAACCCAAACATTTTCAAAGCTATGTATTGATTTCATGGGCTACAATAAATGCATAGCCATTCCACCCCAGAGATTGTTTTTTTTAAATTTCTGCTAAAATAATAATGAAGCATTCTCAAGTCTGATGGATATGTTAAAGTATTGATACATTACCAATGTAGTGAATATTGTTCAGTTATGGTAATACTATTTTTACCTTTTTTCTATTAATGTATCAGTCATGTTTCCCCTAAAAGCAAAACACAATCATAACCATCTGCATTAATGATGATTATTCAATTGTGAAAGTTTTATTGTAATATAGCTGCACTGATATTTCAAATTATTTGATTATACCTACAAATGTTATTAAATGGAGCATTACAATCTCTGTTTAACTGGATACATTTTTATATAAATATTTTTTTATGTTTCATTTACTTATATCTGTATTTTACAAATTATATTTACTATCTAAATTTAGACATATATTGCATCTATTGGATTGAAGCCTTTAAATTAAATACAGACTTTGTAAATAATGTATTTAATTTTTTGTAGTGAATATCATTTCAAAATTACATCATATTTATGTGGATTAATACATATAATTGCTTGAGTTTTTTAAGTGTATATAATGAAACATATTATAATTTTTTCTTGACTATTCTGTTATGTTCATTAAATACCCATGTAATCTTTTCTTCAATGTTATCAAACTATCTAGAATCAATTCATTAATCAGAAAAAAGGCAAGCGAAATAAATATAACTTTTACATTATATTGTGTGCTTTAACTCGAAAATTTTTCCCTAAAATTTCTTAGAGCTCTTCTAGTTTTTAGTACTAATATAGTATACACTATATTTATAAATGCATTATTTGAGCTACTAATACCAATCTGTTTGTTGCCTTGTTTTTTAGTAATAACACATTTTTGTTGCTATTTATTGACATATTTAATATTTTTGTGTGCCTAAAAAGTTTAATATTTATATGTGCCTAAAACATTTAATATTCATGGAATAAATATTTACTGAATGTTAAAGTGTATTATAATTGCCCATCATCTATTGCTGCCTTTTAACCACATTTTATCATTTTTACATTAGTGGTCATTTTTATTCCTAGGCAGTATTATTTTAAAGTCAATTTATTAAAGCTAATGTATTCATTTTCTGTATTGACAATCTCAAGCTGATCAAATACAGATTAAGATCATATTGTTAGAAGTTCCTTGTGTGGGCACTTCTAGTAATTTAACATAAAGTACTGTGAAGGAACAGTTTAATGACATGTAAGAGTGAAGACAATTAAGTGTGTGATCTAATTATGTGAAATACGTTTTTTATTTTATTTTGTAATATTTGTGTCCATATTTTGATTTACACAAATCGTGTACATTGGTTGCGTGAATAGGACAATCGAATCAACATCCGTGATTGTAAAATATAATTATACAGACAAAATGCAGGTGTAATATTGTGTACAAATAAAGAAGTGTATACTGTTTTATTTGACCTCTACAAGTGCTGCAGCGCTTCTGGCTTTATTTTTCTTGTTTTTGGCGTAATATTAATTCTATTTATGTCACTCATTCCTCAAACCAAACAATAATTCAAGGAAGATGAATATTAGTAAATTATGTCACGGAATTTTCAAGTACATAATTATAATACATTTTTAAGAGATGCCAATTTTGACAATTTTAACTAATGTAGGACATTCAGAAATCCTTTGTTATTTAAAGAGAGAAAATTAATTTATAAGTCATAGCTATGTAGTTTAATGTAGCATTTATATAATTTGATGAAAAGTGAGTGTGTTTAATTATCGATCTATTTCAAATAACACCAGACAACAATTCAACTAATATACATATCTTACTACTAAAGAATTCAGATAAGATCGAATTCGTCACAGTACTGAGAGAAATCGAATATAACGGAATTATCATGCAATGGTTTTTGTAACGTCACGTGGCTCTCAGCTTGATGCTGTTCTGCCTACCCCATTTGTTGTGCTAGAGTATGACTCAGCTACAATGCCACTCCGACCTTGTCTCTCCACTTGTAGAACACGGCGTGTCTGGATGACTTCGATCGGATCAAGACGCTGGGTACCGGGTCCTTCGGTCGGGTCATGCTGGTGCAACACAAACAAAAGAAGGACTACTTTGCCATGAAAATCTTGGACAAGCAGAAGGTGGGGTCGCTTAAGCTTTCTTTTTTTTGTTTGTGCTTGTGGCGGTGATCTAATATATTTGTATTAACCCTTAGTATGTGGAGGGGGTTATGCCAATTTTTGTTCAAAGAAATTACATTTTTGATTGAACTATAAAATGTATAACCCTGACTTTTTTATACAGTGGCTAAAATACTTATATCTAACTAAATAATTTCGAATATTTTTACATAACAGAAAAAATGGTGTTATTGTTGATCCATTTTATACCCCCCCTCCCTTGGGTTTTCATTCCTGCCGAAGATATTAGGAGCTGAAACTTGCAACATTAATAGAAAAAATGAGTTTATCGTAAATTATTTCCATTTAACTTGAGTATTATAATTATTTATTAAAATAACCAAGCAATTTAAAATAATACTCAAATAACATTTATACTACGTATAGCTTATTTGTATAAGTAGTATAATTATAAAATTATATCAACTGGAATTATTTGCAAAAAGAATCAAGTCAATTGGTTGCATTCAACAAAAGTTATAGCATATATATGGTTATTTTCCTATAGTTTTCCTAACTGGAGTTTATGACGTAATCAGGTCATAAAAATTATACCAACCGAAAAAATTGTTTTGAAATTTAAAATCGCCCCACAAGTGTTTAGGAGGTATCCGTATACCAAATTTTAGCTTAATCAGAGGATAGGAAGTTTGGTTTTCCCCCCTCCACGTATATCAAACTCTACAAAGTATGTCCACGTACGAGGGATTAAGGTCTTCTTGATTTATGGGTGTTTTCTCCCTTGCTTTGCATTATGGGTTCAAGGAATGTAATGCTTTACACGCTTTTGAGTGGTACACCGCTATTGATATTTAAAACTTTATGTGCTGCAATATCCTATGTCATATACTCAGTCTTCTAGGCGTTCAAAAAATCTAGTTAAAAAAATCTAGTTCATCGGCACTTCTCAAGTAAACGTTTAACGAGCCATTAACGTTATGAAAAATTGATTAAAATTTAATATACTACAAAAAGTTTACTTCCGTATCATATCTTTTTTTGCACGAAATAAATGGTTACCACTTAGTTAAACCATATTGTGTTTTTAAAATATATTCTATAAAACTAACAAAGTTTGAATAATTTATAAAATATGACTTGTAATTATATATATACTATTAACATAGATTTTTCTTAATATGCTAGTACAATATCAAATTAGACGGAAAAATATATTAAGGTTACATATCGGCGATATATAATCTAGCAATACTACATTTAGCGAAATTTATATACATTATATACATATATATATATATATTATAATACGTTTATTTCATGTAATATAATTTAATATAATAAGAAAATCAACTGTTTGTATTAGATATTTATTTTTTGGATTTATTTCTACTGGACTTGACTTCGAAATCGATTTTGTTAGAATTGTATACCATGTCTGTTTAAAATAGAGGTACATATTTACAATGAACACGACCTTGCTAAATACACTCCACTGTAACCAGCAGTTTGACCCGATCTGACAGAGGGATGACGTCGTTTGCAAATTATTAGTTTTAAAGCTTAATTATTGGTCTAATTATTATTGACTTTCTTGATGTTGTTGGTGAAACCAAGATAGTGGTGAACACGTACAAAATGGTTAACTAAATATTTATTCAGTTATGCTCAACACCCGCATAGTTTAAACGAATTACGTTTATTTTATTTTGTTATAATTGTGTTTATATTGTTTTCATGCCAATTATTCTATTACTTTATTATAGGAACCAATACCAGAGGAATTTGAAGCCTACAATACAAATCAATCATGCAGTTTTTCCTGCACAAACGAATCTTACAAATTAACCAACATTGTTGTTTTCATGATTGCAACACTTTTCATGATAATATTACTATTCTGGCTGAAATTCTTTACGGGTGAAAATCCTAAAGGTATAAAAATTAATATTTTGTTTTAAATATATTTATTTGTAAATAGTGCTTTATGACATTTTTTGGGTGTATAAAAGGTGAGGCGTTTAGTAATATAGGAATGGTGATATCTGGCTCATGACTCAATCACGCTGAATTCAATATTGCTATTTAGAAATTGATCGGAGATAAGATATTATTGCTTCCAGCTCTTATCATGAATGGCCATATTCGGGCGATCTCGGTTGCACTTGCTAATTTACTAAGACTAATATCGGGTCTGGTAGGGCAGATAATAATGTCAAATTTTATTTCAAACATAGTCTTTGAAGTGGGCCCAAATAATTGTGTTTGCCTATGACTCTTTAATGCTTATAAGTGTTTCTTACTGACCATTGTGGATCTAATATTGAAATTCATAATTTCACATTCTATTTTAAACGTGGCTCAAGAATGCAAAAGTGGTCCCAAATACGTGTTTTTTGCCTATAACTATTTAATACTTTAATTTATATAAATGCTTCATAATTAAATAGGTTATTGACAATATCGGATTTAAAATGGTAGTTAATAATTTTAAATTCCACTTTTAACATAGTCCAGGACCTCAAAATTAGGCCCAAATGCATATTTGTTCATTTGTCTTCATTGATTCACTGAGGGATAAGTGAATGAATATGACAAATCGCATAGACATAAAGAAAACCAACGTAGTAAGATATTAATAATGAACGTATTTAATCGCGCGTTCTCTTACACTCTCAAATTTAGTATCTTATTTCACTATTCGTTTAATTAAATAAAAATGGAAATCTGCAGTTAAATTTTCAGCTATTGCAGTGAACTTATGGCGGCCTTGTTTTCGTCCGCTGACATATTGCGTAAACCATATATGTACACGTATGTGAATTATGACTCACTGCGATGCTGTAACAATTGTGGATTTGCTATTTTGAGCCTGTTTGTTCTATTATTATTATTTGATAAAATTATACGTTGTTCGTATAATCTAAAATTAAATATACGTTTAAAGTCAATAAATAATTTTTTTATAAATGAAAAAATTGTTTTATTATATTAAAATGAAACATATCAGTTGAAATGAAACTCCACTTTAAACTGGTCTATATTTATTATAGAAGCATTAGATAATTAAATTTGTCAAAATCATTACTAACAACATTAATCAGTGAGTTATAATTGAGTCGAAAGCATCATGCACACTGTTGTCAAAAATAAACCAAAATCATTTGATTCTTTCACGTAGAGCTGAATTATAGGTGACTAAATTAAAGGTGACTAAAGGAGTATCTTCTTGAATTCTTTCAAACTGTTCTTCAATTCGTTCGATTGCATCGTCATTTTTCATATAATTGGATGGGTTCAATATATTTAACCATTTTTTTGTATCATTGTACAGTTTTTTCGTCCTCTATCGTATCATCGATATTATTGATGTTTTCTCCTCAGACAGTATTAATTTCAGGGGTGTCACTGAATGGTTTGAGTTGGATTTCTTGTTCGACATCGTGTGTTCGACAACATTGGGAAATTCGTTTCGTCGATGTCTATGCAAAATTATTTCCAAATATGTTTTCCGTTTAGCAGGTACTGAAGTAAGGAAGTATAACGTGACAGAACGCATTCGAAATAGTATACAAGTATGTTAAAAAATGAAAAAAATATTGAAATGAGAACCATATTAATTAATCAACCTTAAAGAGTCAACTTAAAGGAAATAAAACAGCGGTAATTAATTTTAATAAATTTTAAAAAGCACTATTTGTATAAAGTTATTGGGTCCTTCGTAGACAGAAAGAGGCAGAGCATGGGATCGTTGTCTTATAGAGTATCTGTGCTAAGGTAACATCTGGCTGAGAACATGATTGGGTTTGGTTCTGATTTCTTTGAGCATAAGATTGTCTGCTTTAGAGCACATTTCTGGGAAAGTATTAACATTTATATACATATGTATACTCATAATTTCTGGACTTGCAAAGAAACGACTCCATTCTACAATTTTTTGTAATTCTTTCGTTTGCTGTATTACGACCCACCAAGCTGGAGAAGTCTCATATAACCAATGCATCATACAAAGAAGTTATAGACATTTTAATGATTGACAGCTGATCAAATAATTAAAAAAATTCTATATATTAGTAAAATGAAATTAAATAGATACAAATTTATAATAGCTATGTGTAAGTATACATTTTTTGATAATTGGCTGAAATTTTACGGTTAAAAAATATATAAATAAAAAATGGTAGTTATAAATTAAATATTAAAAAGTTAGGAGACTACAACCTTTTTAAAACTTATTTTTTTATATGGTAAAATAAAATTAAATAGATAGACATTGTAAAAGATATGAGTCAGTGTCAATTTTTTGAAATTCGTTTGAAATTTGACATAGTAAAAAAAAGAAATAAAAAACAAAGTTTATATTTATTTTATAATTGAATTATAATCACTTTTGGTTTTGCCTATAACTTTTGATGTTCACAACTTAAAAAAACCAAACATTATATGATGACTCACAATCATTTTTGTAAGTAGTATAACATTTTCAAATTTTTGTATTAATTTTTACCATTGTGATGTATTATGGCCATATATTACACGATAATTTCAATGGGGATTCTGACTAAGTCTAGTTCACTTAGCTTGATTTTGCTACTTACAGATTGATTTCTAGGAGAATTCCGACTAAATGAACTGAAATAATTTTGTTTCAAATCAAAAAAGAAAAATTTGTATGAATCCAATTTTTTATTAAAGTGTAACATATCAGTAGGATGGTGAATATGGTAATATATAAGAAAGTTACTTAGTAGTACTTCATTATATGTAGTTTGAGATGAAAATGTACTTTAATATAATGGATGCATTTTATAATTAAATGTGTCAATATCATCATCACCAACATCACACAGTGAGATATTAATCAAGTCCAATGCATCACGCACTTCCCTGTCAAAAATATACCGAAATCATTTTATACTCTCCTGTAGAGCTGAATTATTATAGGCGACAAATAGAGTATCTTCATGAATTTTTTTACCTCTTTTTCAATTAGTTTAATTGACTCTTAAATTTTCATATAAATTAATATTTTCAATATTAATAATCATTTTGTCTTGTACTTTGTGTTTTAACTCTTTCAGGGTCAATTTCTTCTGTATGTTTTTCTGTAATTCCTCTAGAATTGTAGTCAGAAGCGTCTACTCTTTCTATTCCTCCTCAACCTCCTCATACTCCATCGATTTTATTGATGTTTCCTCCTCGTCGGATCGTATTGATTCGTCGTCTGTCACTGATTGATTTCAGTTTAATTATTTGTTCGACATCTTGTGTTTATTGATATTTTCAGCAGTAAGGCAACTTTAGAAACTTTGTTTCGTGAGTATCTGTGCAGAGTTAATTTAAATTTTCTTTTCAGTTTTGTAGGTAATCGATTTTTTAAAGAATGTTTCCGTAGTGGTAAAAACCCCTTTGGCGATAAATGGTAGAAGAGTCGACAGTTACAATGAATCCTTGATCGCGAAGTAAGCTCTCGTGCATTAAACAGTACACACACGCATGTATTAGGTTCATATTGGGGTCCGTGTTGTTGTAATACAAAGTGGGTTCCTCTCTTTCTGAATATTTTTAGATTTTTTTTTATCTATGGTGTTTCACATTAAGGTGTAAGATGACAAAACAACCATGGAATATTCAAAAAATATATTTATCCCATAATACACACCACAAGAAAAAGTGTGTGAAGAACAATATGGGGTCCGAGGTGTGAATTACTAAGTGGGTTCCGACCCCACTATGTAGGCCTAACTCAAGGTAAAAAGTTGAATTACAGTGTGGGTTCCGAACCCCATTCTGTAGACCGCAAATTTACATTTCTTATATTCCGGACTAAAATATTATACTACTTAGGTATTAAATGATATATGCCCATAATTAAGGTCACTAAGCTAAACTACAAGGCTTACCATTTGTGTACTTGTTCAGAAAATTAGTTATTTTGTTTGGTATATTTGTCCCAAATATGATACACGTTAATTTTTAAATCAAATTTCCTTAAAATACTAAAAAGTATACTCTTTATTATTTTTACGTTAGATATTATAATTTAATAACTTATATAAATTATGTAATTGATGCTATTAATACAATTATTAAACGGTTTGGTAATGTCGTTAAAGAACTATTTTTATATAAGACATTTTAATCCATGTAATAATAAGTACATTTATAAAATATTTGATTGAATACACAACGCAATTAAATGCAATATTATCGTTAAATTTATTTAAATCCACCATACATATACATGGTAAACAATTGCTTTTAACATATAAATGACATAACTATTTTGTTGTCAATGATATTTTATTTTTACTATTTAAAATACACAATACCAAATTATTTTAGTCAGCTAAATTGAATATATAAAAGTTAATATACGTTCCCATTAATAATATATTCACAATGTGCAAAAAATGCCTAAATCTTGAAATGCAATCTTTAAATTTTGTTTATATATTCGCAAAAGACAAACAATAAATATATATTATCTAAGGTAAGTAAATATAACAATTTATTTAATCACAATGATACAACAAGTCTAAGATTAAATTATAGCTGATTCTAAAATTATTAAAAAAAACAATTTACCTAATTTTATAAATAGTTAGTTATACCAATATTTAATTTGTTTACACATAAAAATATCTAATGAAACGATATTGAAAAGACTGCTACATCTAAATGTTATCTTTCAGTATAACTAATAAGGGAAATAAAAACAAGTTGGCGAATTACAAATGTTGTGTATTACAACAATATAGATAATACAAAAATAAGATTTAGACTGCGTCAAACACCATTGCAATGTTTTTAACATTTAAGTCTTGTGAGAAATTACAAATTACAACTTGTATTTTTTATTCTTGTCAATGATGTTTTTGACACAGAACTTGATGTTTTTCCATTCTCTTATTTTTAAACTGGGGTGCTTTTCAACGGCCTTTTCTATTAACTTTTTTCCAGGAACGCACCCCAGGCGTATATTTTCACCGAAAAAAGTATAAACAGCTGTCAACTCTGTTTTTGTCCACGGCCGACGTTGAACGGTAGATTTTGTATCGCTGTAAAAAATTTAAATAAAACATTTAGTTATGTTAGTTTCTATAAATGTATTAACATATTTTACCCGTCATTTGATATAGTTATACTTTTCTTCGTCGTCGGCTTCATCAATAGTTCGTCAGGTTTTGAAATATCTGTAGTCATCGCCTCCGAATTGTTTTCGGACGACATAAGCATCTTCGTAATTTTTGTAAGTTCCATTACGTTGTCCCTCATTCTATACCATCTTTTATGTACTTCGGGTGTGTGACCTAAATGGTCGCATAAGGCCCGAAAATCACTTTCGTTGAAGTCATTTATCTGAAAAATATGATTTATTATTTTTGCAAATGTGCAAAAGCGTAACATACATAAAACTTTAGTAATGAAAAAGTAAATGAAATCATGTTAATCTAAACAAATTATCTATTTTACAAAATATTTCACTAGGTAATTAATAATATTATAAACGCTAAAATTATTTGATAACTATTTAGTCACCTGAAGCGTTGTGGCCACAAATTTTCTCATCTTTGTTGATGTAAGTAAAGTAGCATCTAGTAACCCCGCCTTTTCAACTAAAGTTCGCATAGCGTCGCAACCTCGTATGTGTCCAAGTAAGGAATTTGCAAACACGTAACGATTTTTTGTATCTGTATTGCGCAATCGATTTGTATCTGTGGTTAACCAGTCGAGAGCTAAAGCTGCATCCAGGGGACAGATAATGGGAAAATATCGTCCACCTTTTCCTTTGGTATATATCAGCGTAAGTCTGCTAACGAGTTGTTTCTCAACATTGTCTAATTTATCAATTTCATCATTCTTTACTGACCAAGCGCTTTTATTTGTCCATGTTTTTACAAACAGTTTTGCGACTTCCCCACTTCTGCGTTTGTTGAATAAAATTAATCGACTGAGAGTAAGAGATGCGATTTGTGTCCATGAAGACTTGCAAGAAAGAGCTATCTTGAAATTTGCTTTAATATAGTCGCGAAATTTAATGATATTGTCTACAGAGGGCAACTTCTCGGGCAATCCGCTTTTGGAGGATCGTAGCATTTTTACTGCATTGGCCATCAACGGATATAAAAATGTTTCGATTAGCTCAATCATATTTGTTGCTACTTGCGTATGATCAGAATCACTTTTTTGAAGAGCACAACCACGAATCACGATACATAAACTTTTAAGAACGCGTCCCAAACGTAGAAGATTTGAAGGTTGATTCATTGTTATTTCTCTTTGATCTGAATTATACTTCATTAAAATCTTAATTCCTTGCATCAAGTTTTCCCAATTTTCTGGTATAAGGAAATCTTCTATACTTGCATTTATTTGGTTAGATTGTTTTCTCAAAATATGCAGAAGATTCGATACAAGTCTTACATTTGCACTGATTGTACTGTATTGTTCGTTGCCTTTGTTATCAATTACCATGAGAATATACTTCTGTAGCAATGCATCATTTCGAATTCTCAGTCCGCACATGTCTCTAGCTAATCGCTTGTAAAAATTATGAAGAGCTTTTGGTGTTCCAGTCTCTCTTAAGAGAAGAATGTCCCCTTCTTGAGATGTGCTTTTGTAAGTATTATCTGCTGGACATTTGTGACGCCATAAATCGTTTCTTAAATATAATCCAAAACAATGAATACATGCCGTATACTTAGAAACATGAATTTCAACCGAAGGTCGATGAACTGTTATGATTTCTCGACCAAGTCTCATCGCCTTAAGGTTATGCTTAAAATTTCCTTTATTTCGTATCAATGATATAGCATTTTGGTTTTATCAGAGATATTTAGCAATTGTGCAACATCATTTTCCTCGCTATGAACTCTTGTCAGGTGTCTCATTAAATTAGAGGAATTCAATTTAGTTTCACAGAAGTAACAATTATCATACCCATCATATTTTCTCTTTTCTGAGTTTGCTGTACGTATGTACGTAACAGCATTGGGCTTATTATCTGTGGCAGGTTTTTCAATATATTCACTGACTGAGCTTGTAGAATGGGATTGGTCCAAATCGTAAGCCAATTGATCAGACTGACTAGAGGTCGTCGATTCTTGTGAATCTTCAGACTCACTAGATATTTGAAATAGATTTGAAGATGTAGTACCGAGTTCCTTGGCTGATTTCATTAGATTCAGTGTATTTGATGTGACCAATAGTGGTCGTCTGTTAGAATCCTTCGGTGGTCTCAATTCATTTTGACTAGGTGGTGCAGACTCACTAGATATTTGAAATAGATTTGAAGATGTAGTACCGA
>JAUZND010084098.1:0-37377 GCA_034780555.1 Coelogynopora nodosa | reverse complement strand
CCCCCACAGTGCGCCCCTCAAAATCCTAGCCACCCCAATAAACATTTCGTTCCGCGGTCCCGGTATATATATACGAATTAATATATTTTTAAGATTAATTTATCATTCTTGAAAGCCTTCGTTTTTAGAATGTTTTAAATGTAAACAAAACGATACAATTATGGAATTTTCATGAAAAGATGCCCATTTGTATTAAAATGATAAATTTAATATGAAAACGAGGAAATTAACAAAAGATTAACTCAATATTACTAGCTATAGTCAAGTACAACCTTCAACAGACTTCACAGTACGGTTGGTAATACAGTGTTTTTATAAATATATATATATATATATATATTTAATGATTATTATTCGTCATTTCAATAAATGAATCATAATATGAGTGCCTTCTTTGCTTTCTCTATAAAGCTGGTTTTAGGTAGAATTAGATTTTAATTCAATTTAAAATAAGTTAAGTAGAAGTTATGATCTGGAAGCTTGTCGACTATGGTATTATTCAGATCATTCGAAGATTAATAATGGAAAGATTTAATTGAACTGCGTTGAGCTGGGCCGAGCATAATTGAGATCAAATCAACTCTGTTGCGAACTTGCACGCTTATTATTGACCTTGAACATTATAGGGCTATATAGGGTTGACGAACTATAATATTGACTTATATTAAATATATATTATTATTATATTAATTAGAATGTATTCATTTTTAATTGTGAAATATTGTTATGTACATTGTCGATCCAAATCCGACACGTTTTATGGAAAGGGGGAGGGCAATACGGGGTCCCTTATGAAACAGTGACATCATTAGATAAAGATTAATTGTATTAGATAATATAAGTATTTTCACTATAGATTATTTTTTATAATTTGAAATAACAAAATGCTAATTACTTAATTATATGCAAAATTATATACTTAATGGTCTTGGCAAATAATGTATTTTGACTAGACCTTTAACAAGATACTGTATACGACTTTTTATTTTACGAAACGGTATCATTGGAACTTTTAAAATGGAATATAAACCATACATATAACAAAAACTATTTTCATTAATAATAATATATTCATGTGTGTTATTATTTTTATATGTTTCTTCATTTGTAATACTAAAAATATATAGATAATTTGAATGAGATTTCATTTTGAATAACTATTCACATATTTTGTGACTAAACAGTTGATATACACTTTTTGGAGTTAGGAAAAAGTTAATGTAAAAACATTATGTGGATATGCACACTATTTCAAATAAAATCAGCAACCAATATTTTGTTATTGAACGTTTTTGTAAGAACACTATATAATAGTTTGAGCCTTTGAAATGACAAAGCCATATGATGAAATGAAAGACCTCCATTACACAAATACATATAAAAATTTAACAATTGATTAAAATAGTATACATAGAATACACGGAAAGAAATATAACGTTATGTACAAGACCATGAAACATATAATATGCATATGAATGAACGTTGCAGAACAAGTTAAAGAAATTGTTTCGGTAGGTTAATCCTTCTCCTCTAAAGAGATGAATATCCCCACTACTGAAACATAAATTATGTACATGAATTAACCGAAATAGTGTCTAAGACTTTATGAATAGAATTTTGAGGCACAACTTTTTTAAATGAATGATATAAAATTCAAACAATTTATGTCTGGACAATGTGGAGGTCAAGTATTTCAAGTTTTGACCATTTTTAAATGTTTAAATTTTATGGTTTTTTATAAAACAAATCAACAGTATCAAAATGTATTTTTTTTTCAAATTTAGTACTAATTTGGAAAACACGATGAAAACATATATGTCTTAATTATTTTAATCTTATTGTTGTTTATAAAAATGTCATATAGATAAATAAATGATTTGTTTTTCTTGAAAAAATGTTTTGTGACAAATTTTATTGTTTCTTAATCTTTGTGCATGCTATGCTGCTCATAATTGCCACAAATTGTTTTTGAAATAAAACAGAAGAAACTTATATTAAAGATTTATTAAAAGATTGTTGACTTAATTTATCCGATTATTTTGTTATTTTGTTTATGTGTATTCAGAATAAAAATTGATTTTTTTATAACTTTACTTTTATATGCATAATTTTATATTTTAAACACATTATAATAATTAATAATTTTTTAATGTTTTAGTTTTTTGCCAACAAATGTCTGCATTGTTTGTATGAGGTATTGTAGCATATTATTTTTATGCTATTATTAAATTTTTAAACACAGTGGGCCTATTTATATATTAAAATAAGGAATACATTAAAATATTTGATGAGCGTATTTGATAAATAAACAAATTAGAATATAAGTAAATTATTAAATATTGTATATAGTTTATTTTTCAAAATCACAGCAATATACTACCCATAAAATATTATATTAAATTAAGAAATACATTTAATTTTGACATAATAATAAGTGAAATTGTACAAATATACTGCGTAATATGTATGTCAATGAGATATTGAAAAATCATCATTTATATTTTATTAGTTACAATTCATTATACACTTATATTTAGCACAAAAATATGCGAAATAAAAAATTGCATCATGACTATAAAACACATTTAAAAAAGGATATATTTTATAGATTATAAAAATGTTGAAATTCATTATATTTACGAATTTATGATGAATAAAATGATAATTTAACTGTCATTTGAATTTTTTCAATTCATTGTTATTTACTGGAACTCTATCAATTGCAGGGGGGGGGGGAGTGACGCGTGACCCAAACCATCTTCCCTGGCTATGAGTTTGATAAAATATAACTAAACCATTTATTTTGTTATTTCATACAGCTGAATATATAATGTATGCAAATCTAAACATTAAAAACAAATTGTTGAAGTTTAAAGTTGATATTGTAGCCTATAATGAAAAATGTTACGTTACAAAAATTAATAAAAATATTCAAATTGCATTTAATTCAAATAATATGTTATAATAATATAATTACAATGGTCTTGTGATCGTTTTAGAACTATATGTCAAATAAACAAAAAAATATAAAAAATATGTAAGTCATACCAAGCGCTCGCATGGGCTTACCAATAGATAAGTTACATAAAAGTATTATTACTGAATTTAGAAAAAAACAGTAATATTTTTTGTATTAAATAACATTATTAATACTCTGCCTGTATCATGGTACAATAAATACGTAGGCAAAATATATATACGGATACATGGATACTTCTATATGTATACTTAAGTTATACATTATACCAAATTAAGATAATGGATAAAATATTACAATATGCAAATATTGTTACGCAATATATTGATTCACTTCTATTCTATGAATTATTAATCATTATGTACAACATGTTTTACACATATATATATAATATAGCTTCTTGTAAATCTGTTTGAGATACCCATAAGCTATGTGGGCAATACATGCATACCTCGAAGCGACACCTGTGGGAAATAAATTATAATTCGGCAAAAGTAAAGAGGTCTTTACCGACTGTAATACATCAATTAATCACGCTTATGGTGTCTAAGTACAACTTCCCTCATGGTAAAACTATATATTGCACTACCCAGACGGGATTTTTTGAATTATTTCGGCAACTTCGAATCTACGCTGTGTTGTGTGCTGCAATTACGTGTTCACTTGTGTGCTGAACTGTATAATCGCCCAATCAGAAACCGTTGGCATACCCCTCACTGAACCGATGACGTAAAAAAGGACGGTTACAATGCTGAGATGACTGCCGCCTGCTAAAAACAATTTTGAACTCACATAGCATTTTTGCTTATGCTTTGATTTATTTTGAACAATCTTAAAATATTTGAACACATTCGTTGGCATTGCTCAAATTCGCTGCCATATTCGGATAAAATAAATACGTCCTGTCAATTGTGTCAAACAAGATACGTATGAAAGTTTTGCCGTTGAACAATCGACTATGGACTATAATGGATGGTGGTGGCTGTCATAAATCTATTCGCTGTGGTGTTTCCTACATGTTCATTATCATTATCGCATTTTCTCGATGTACTACCGGCACAGTTCTGTAAGACTCTGTGATTTATTTGTTTTGTTTTTTTGCAATATTTATCAAAAACATAAATTTTTAATAGAATAATATTATAGTGACTGAATAATCTTTTTAATGATTAAACTGTACAACAACTCCATTTTGACTTTATGACAAATTTGATATTGAGATCTAAAATATTGTGATAAATTATATTAAAAAAATAAAAGTAAAATTGGAGCTAAAATATAAATAAATAATTAAATGTTTAAACATGTAATTTAATAAATTATGGCATTATATAAAACATAATTATTTATTATATCTATTTTAAACGTTATGCTATTTAATAAACGCTCATATATATACAATATAGTCATATTAATTTAACAGCTATATTATGATTCACAAATAATAAGTCTCAAAGACAAAATGAAATGTACTATATGCTACACATTAGGATCTCGTTGTTATTAACCCTATCCATTCCGCGCCCCCTGTTTTATTTTTGCTGTCATTTTTTATGTAAAAAACTCTGGAACTCAGCTCCGGTGACCTTTGTTAACTATATGTTTAACAACATTAAATAACTTTTCCATTGCACCAGATTGCATCACACTGTTTTTCAGTAAATTGCGTACTTTGCCCAGGGCAAATATCGCTAGTCCACCAATTACAATTACAATACATGAAATTTAGCAATAAATGGATTGGTATTCCTAAATACAGCATCGTTTAATTTGTGGCCGTCATGCTAAATTTTCACTAACTACCAATTACAACAAATATATAGCCTGTATAGAACAAGTTTTTATTACTTAGAACACATTTTTACAATAACAAAAAAATGAATTTTTCCACTTTTACAATATTTTTTAAATTGTGAATGTACTTATACATTATACATATTTCATTTTTTAATAGAATCAGCTGTATACAACAACTTAGTATCCCAAATTCGAACGCAAAAATTCAATTATAAGCTAGAAAACACTAGGGGGCAGCATCATACCCCCTCGATTTCTGACTGCGTTAAATACCTAAGTATGGATATAGGGTGATACTGAACACAAAACTGATCACTGCAAAGTATTAAAAATTGTATTGACTAAATAAATTATTCTTCTATTAAAATTAAATCTGATTAATATATAATGAGTTTTATTGAATTTTACTGATATTTTATTGAAGCTTTATCTTCATTATTTAATATGGTGTGATTATCAAAACAAAATATAACCATTGAATGTAGGAAAAATATGAATTAACACGCCAATAATTATATGTTTACGTATTTAGTAATATGTATTGCCTTATATTGGGAATTGATATAAATTGTTTTAAAAGATACAACAAAAAATAATAAATAATTTTATATTAAACTGTACATATGTATATTAGCAAATTAATTTAAAACTATCGATATAGTATACAAAGTCGTATATAATTCTTTATACACGTATAATTTTTGAATTTATACATTTTTATTAAACAAAATAATTAATTACGCTATAAAATCAGTTAAACCAGTATATATATTTACGATGTTCTTTTGATATAAATAGGTCATTTTGCTACCAATAACCTCCCCAAAGTTAACCTTTAATTTTGAATCAACGGCTTATTGAATTACCTAAATAGTATGTACAGATGACATACGACTAAGTATTAATTAATTATCCTTAAAAAGTTCCCACTAACGCGTTGTAGACCTATACATTATATGGATAATGAGCCACTGAAAGAAACTATTTTCTCCGTCGTTCGATTTGATTGATTGAAAACTGGATGAGAGGGACAAGCGGCATACGAGAGGGCGCAAATTCGTTGGCACGTAAAGATCAATATCAAATGCGATGTACCACGATACTTTTGTACATATATCTTTCGTGGTAAACGATGCGCCAAATATGTTCATGATTGTAATATTTTATTAGTTATAAAACAGTACAAAAGCGTAATAATGGTTAATTATGCTAGATATTATATTTTAAACGGTTGATATTTTGGTTAATTAATTGATTATAACAAATACTGCTGATATTGGACGAGTTGTATACACAAATTAGCGTAGCATGATTCAATGTTACCAAGTTAAACGTAATGTATTTTTAGAGCCAAATGTAATGTTAACGTTAATGCGTATATTTTGTTATGAGATAAACCTAAATAATAAGATTAAATAATAAGATAAGACTAAATAATTTTCTACTGAAACTGAAATACCACTATTATGTGGTATAGAATGATTTGATGAGGTAATAACATCGATTTGCAAGTATTTTTATTAATAAATTCGGTAAGTATCTATCGTAGGTATCTAATATAATAATTTTCCGTCTTAGGCATGAACTGAAAATGTCATCTTTTGCTCGTATTATCATATTTTTATTTCAATTATTCTAAAGCTCAGAAGTTATTAGGAAAGTACGTAATGCATATAATTGTTAAATGAACTGTTATTTTCGTTTATTTCGGTCAACTACTGAAACGGAATCTTTACACCTTGTTAGTGCTTTCTTTTTAAAATTAACCGACATTTAAGAAAAATCATATAAATGTTTGGTCCTATTGCACTTGTTTAAGGACTTCATAAATTATAAAAACAGAATTTGGCTAAATTGCCTAATTGTTACATAACTTTTGTATTATATTATTTAACTTCTACTTTTTTGATTCTCACTAACGCCTCTACAATTTGTATAATTTTGTGCTTTTAATGGTTTAGTTTAGTATTCTTTACATAGCTAAATAAATTTTATAATTCACAATTTCCTTTATTTATGTTGTCGGCATTATTAATAGATCTCAATGAGTTAATGTAATTTTTGTAATTGCACGTCAACGATTATGAGGATCAAAAAGTAATTTATTTAAATAATTAAAAATTCCGAGTATTTTTTCTTTACTTTATTTTATATCTTTTTAATATAAATGCGAGCAAGGTTGAATGCCAGGAGAGTATAATTTCAGGAACTGTCAATTTAGATTTAACAATAAAAGTATTTAAATAACTGTTGAACTTAACATACGTACATTATTTATTAAATCAACTATTAAATATTTATTAAAGAACATTTATTACAATTAAAATTTTCACTGAAATCTAAACCAAACTGTAATACACAAGAAAAGCAATTGATTATAATTAATATATATATTTTTTAATAAATCACGGCGTACATAACATTTTCGGATAACAAGCACATTATTAATACTGATATATACATGCGTACATTTTATTAATTAATATGATCAGAATATTCATTATACTATAAAAACAGAAATCCAAATGAAACGCACAAAAAAATATAATATAAAATAACTTGGTTATTATGTATAAATTGGTGAATTAATTAATTGATGGGAATGTTACAATTTGACTAATTATAATATCAGGGTTGTGGTAAATTGATTAATGCATTAAATCGTGATTTTTAAGGAGAAGCAAGATAATAAAGATGTTTTGAAAGATTTTTTTCCCGATTATTTTAATATGCGTATAGTGAATTCCACTTTAATTCTGTATTCTATATAAAAATATACTATTATAGTATATATATCCGTCCATTTGCAGTATTCACGACAAAAAAACATATTTTATACGTTTTCTCATATACCTACAGTATAAAGATACATTTGACCTGATTGGAACATGTTGCAACAAATGCAAGCGCCATACGCCATATATACTAAATACTATTAAAGAATCCAATTAGCTGGTTTTCAAGATGACATTCTCACAGATGGATTTTAAAGCAATGGGATCATACATATTATACGTATGACCTTTTAGAAATCCGAATAAACTCAATCATATTAGTAATGAAATACTATATTTTTAATATGGTTCAGTGGGACATTTAGACAGTTGATCTCATTATATTTATAGCAATTGAGATAATTACAGATAAAATGAAAACGATATAATATACATTCGACATTTCGTTGCATAACATAATCATGTATGTATTAGTAATTAACTTATAAATGTGTAATATTAATAAAAGTATAGGTGTTACAGTTACATTGCGTAATAAATAGATAGGACACTATATAATAGTGGTACCGTTTAATTTGGAAGTCAATGTGTAAGGTAGAAAGTATAACAGTACTAAACGATATGCGGTGAAGATTTAACTAAAAGCAAATATATTACATTAAATTAGCTGATATGGTATAATCATAATTTTTTCAGATAATGGAAATATGGTTGTTATGTAAACATTTTGGTATATACAGTAAGTACTCAAATCACCGTAAAGTATTTGTAGCCTGTAATGCAAATCATATTGCATCATTTTAATGATTATAAATGTCTCCCGATTTCTAAGTAAAATAATTTATTTGGATTTGTTATATACGAGGAGGTATGCTCATATTTTTTTAATTACTAAAAAATATTTATACCTAATACTATTGTGTAAAGTATAAAAAAAGTATTACACAAATAATTATATATTACACAAATATTTACAATTATATGAAGTAAGTTATTAACCTTTTATTTGTATTAGTTTATATTAATTTATAAAAAAGAATTTTATTCATCATTTTTCAATTAAAAATTCTAATTAATTTTTTAACCGCTTATTTAATACATGTTTAAAAGTATGCTATATTAATCAATCTTGTAAAGTAATGGACATAATAAAAATGTGACCTCTCTTCTAGGTACCACCTCACCTCCCTGGCCACTCACAGTGTTCGGTCACCCTATGGACAAATCTGCCGCAGTATCCCCGGATTGACTCTGGCCCAACAGCATCTCTGTGAAAGAGAACCGGGGGCCCTACTCCCCGTTGTGTACGGGGCTCGAATCGCGCTTACTGAATGTCAAAAACAATTCTCAGTTGAAAAATGGAACTGTTCTACACACAAGGAGCATCTTTCTAAAACACTTTTGAGAAGTAAGTAGCTTTGAACAATAATATATATCTAGAGGTGATATGTCATCGCAACTGAATAATAATCAGATTGAATATTGAATTAATAATGATTCATTTTTACCAATTGCCGCTAACGCTTGTGTATAAGACACGTTTCGAGCTCAATATAGAAGGAAATGTATCATGACAAATGTCAATTGTAAATAACAAACGACTGTGGCGATTAGAAAAAAATTTATTAAAATAATATATAAATGCAAATGCAATTTAAAAAAAATTTAAAACCGCTGTTATACTTGTTTTATTTATATTGAGAAACACTACCATTAAAACATTTATTGTCCCACTGATTAATTAATCTCTTACAATATAATTGTTATAGTTTTTTAAAGATTCACCTAAAGATAACAGCGTTATTGTCATTTTTATTAACACAATTTTCTTTTCTTTACAATTTTCTGTAATAAAATTGCTTCAAATAAAAAATAAATAAAATAAAAAAAATACATTAATAAATTAAAAAAAAACTTAAACAAATATAGAATTCAAACATTATGATTTGCAATTTGACATACGTATATTATTGTCTGCGTGTAAAGTTTTTAACATGGTAAAGTGTGTTAATTTATTTCTATTATTATAATTATAAACGAAAAATTACATATAACTAAATACTTAATCAAAAAGTATAATTGAAAATAAAATATTCTAAATTGTAGTCGGTTTAATTATAATTGTTAATATTATTTATATTTATATGGAAACATAAGAATACGCTTTTAATTCACTACACAATTTACTGTATAGTTTATGAACAATATACTAAACTATTTATAGTATTACCTAATAAAAAATATTATACAATAATAAAAACATACTTATAATATAATAATATTTGACATATATATACATATATGTAACAATACATATGTACTTGACAATAATTTTTGGAAATTGCTTAAAAATAAATACAAACAACATGCTAATTAGATTATTTTGAAATTAAACATAATAACTAAACAAATATAAGCTAAACATCAACATCGAGTCTACTAATAATTTTTAATATTTAAATTAATTAAAAAAAGATATAATTTTAACCAAATTAAATACGCAAGAGTGATTGATTGAACACTACAATATATTTGATGGTTTATCGCTAAGGCAGCCGACAGGTAAAACGAAATTCACACAAATATTTGTTAAATATCTGTACATATATGTAAATATGCGCACATATATGTAAATATGCGCACATATATGTTGGAAAAAGGATGAATTTCGTTTTGATCCCTGTCGGTTGCCATAGCATCCATTGTTATTATTATATTTTAAACTGATGACAATGTAATTGTCTAATGAGATAGATTTGGCAACAAAAGTAAATTTTAGCCATTTAAAATAGTTATGGATATATATTAAAATTAGCTTGGTCAAACAATTGTTATATATTTGAAGATAATTTTCATATTATATATTGATACACATTTTTATTTATATAATTATACAACAAATTTATATATTTTTTAATTTTTTCATTGCGTTCATAATAATTTTGTTAAAATATTTAAATGTTAACTAAAAGTTTAGTTTCAATTTGTTTTTCATTTAAATATAGTACACACGTTAAGAAACGGATGTCGCCTATAATGCTAACAATAATACGATGCTTATAATACGTAAGTTGGCACAGACAATTGCAAAATCGAATCAACTTATAATTAAGAATATAAACAGCAGATGAGTACACTAAACGGATGTATGGTTGCGATAGCAAAAATGCCAAAAATGCTTCAAATCAAATTATATTGTGTGTGAATACATTCGCGTGATCGAGTTTAGTTTTATTTTTACTTATGAGACCGTGTATTATTTTAAAAGACTAAATGGTGTTTTAACTTCAATTAAGCTATAATTAAGTAATTCGTAAATTCTAAATATATAATACTACTTAATAAATATATATATATGAATAAATTAATATTTAACTGATCAACACGTATTATTTAATTTAAATTAATTTTGTATCAATATAATTATGATTATTATCTTCCAAATAGCCACATAACATGTACGTAAAACTTATAAACAGTAAAATTTCTAAAAAATATAATAAAAGTATAAACATTTTGTATTATTTCAAAGGAGATAAAAAACAAATGAAATCATTTTCTTTAAAATGACGTTTTAAAAAACGAAATAAATTATCGTTCTAATATTTTATCAATAAAATAAATAGATAAAAGAATCAGCATTCAGGAATATCTGTGGTTTGAACATTAATATATATAACAAGTGAAAAAATTACAGTGTTTCGATGATAATTTATTCAGAATTGCTGATGCAAATAGTGAGGAAAAGTAGAAGTATAGGCCGAAATTTTATTCAACATGAGATTTCGATTTTAAATAACAAATAAGTACAAACAAACTACGAAAAATTAAAGAAAAAGTGGCTTATAATAATTACTGTTATTTGAGAAGGCGATTAAATTATTTTTCTTCTTTTTTTGTTAACAAGTTAACAACTCTTAAAAGGTAGTTTAATGATAATTTCCTATAGTTATTACAAATTTATTTAAAATAAATTTAGTTTTGGATAATTTTTTCTGTATGCCAAATGTTAATTTGTTTTATTTTTTACCAAAATAATATTTTTTAATGCTATAATATCTATGTAAATATTAATATTAATATTTACTTTTATTATTATTATTAAAATACTTTTATTTGTATATAGATGTGGACGCTGAGTTAATTTAAATTAAATGCAAACATCGACTTGAACAAAACCGAAACAATTATATCTTTGCACTTAAATCAGTCTAAAATTTATACTGCCTGAAGCATTTAAACTATATATAAAGTTAACTAAAGGCGTTTATGTGGGAACCTATTACGTAAGTTTATGTTTATGGTCAAAGACATGCAATTAAAAGGTTCGTGAGAAAGAATAAATGAATATATGTTGACCCGTATAGCTGTCTTGAAATATTAAATTTAAAATATTAAATGGCTGCAATTATTTACATTCAAATACTTTATTTTTTTAATATTAGTTTATAAGACTATTTATTAACACTGGAGTAAATATTTACTTTGAGCATTACTTTAATTTTATTTATTGCAAACTTCATTGCATTGTTCTATTTGTCTTTATTAGTTGTTTTAGAGATTTTAAATGATTAATTATTTTAATCACGGAATAATTTGCAAAACAAATTGTAAATAAAAAATTATAAATAATAATTGATAAAATAATAAATTATTATCAAATATGAAAACATTAACTTAATAAAAAAAAATTCTAAATAGAAAATATATTTATAGTGTTTTTTTTTGTGTAATACAATTTTTAACTGAAGTTTCACAAAAACCATCTACAGTCAGATGCACTATATGATTATATAGCCTATAATTTCTAAAGTACAAAATTATAACATTTTATTTTTATTAGTATAATTATGGAACCCCAAGTAAACAAATGTCCTGTTTAAATGTGTATGCTTGTATGATTTGTTTGGAATAACATATTAAAATTATAGTAAAAACAAAAATACGTTATATATGTATATATATAAATTATAGTTTTTCGAGTCCTTAACCCTTATTGAAAATACAAGAGAACTGTAGAAAAAGTACCCCTTGATTAATTAATATAATTATAAATAACAAGTAATATGAATTTCAACAGTAAGTTAACCAACAAATATATTTATATTTTGATGAAATGTAAATCGTAACTCAGACAATATTTGACCATTTGTTTTAATTATTTATTTAAATGATTTTTTAGATGTAGAACTTTAAATTAATATTTAATGGATTATTTTAATATATTACAAGCAAATTATTCAAGAAAAATTGGATATAATATTAATTATGTTAAGAAGTAAATTTTCTTAAAATCATTTTATGATTTTTATTATGTTTTGTTAAAAATAGATAAGAAAGATATTTTTGTAATGTAGACATCATTAAAAATAGTTACTAGTTGATAAATTTAAATGTATTAAACTTAAATATACATTATAACAATATTTCAAATTGAAAATCACAAAATGTATCGAATAATTATACTTTTAAACAAATATACTGCGAATTAATAAAATAAAATAAAATAGAAAATCATGTTTAACCTTTCATTTCTATGCTAAATTAACCTTCAAATTTACTTATTCCATCATATTTGTTATTATTATATGTATAGTATAGTTACTTTTTCAATTTTATTTTTTCTTATGGTTGGTACCTATATGGCTGGTACCTATATTACGAAAGTATATTATTTTTGCATTCATATTTATCGCGTTTAATTTATTATATATATACTTTACGTTTTTGAAAACATCTGCAGATTAAATATCAATTTTAAATAATAATTTGTGTTTATCTTATTATAATTATGTAAAAAATTAATAAGTTTTAATATGCCATAATAGGCTTTAATAAATATATTTAAAATTATTCATATAGTAAATCATTTTAAAATATTTTTTTCACATTGGCCTTCACTCGATTTAATGTATGCATAACTAACTATATTACAGAGAAAAAGCGGCGCCGATTTCAAAGGTTGCTTAGCACTACTTTTTAACGTTTTATTGACTTCGTCATGTAGCAGTTAAAGGGGCCATTTATGGCCAAACTTTGCATTTATGATGCTTCAAGTCGCATCATCACACACAAAAAGTTACACAAGGAAGATGCAAGGAATAAACTACTCTGTGACAGAGAGAGGTAGTGTTGTTGACAGGCTGTAAACACACTTGGCAGGAAAGATAATTCCACAGTCGCACATAGATATAGACATTATCTAATTTTTATTACCGCGCTTTTATCAATTTGTAAATATGGTTGAAGTATAGCGCTGTGTGGGATAACAGGTCGCGGTGAAAAGGTACTCACAAAAGTCACTTTGAGCGCTGCAATAAATGTTTCATCATGCCTTGTTACCTTCGATTAAGTATTATAGAGGTATTACTATATATGAGTTGGTGTATATTTAAGGGTCAGAATGTATATATGTACGTACTAACGTTAGTAATATATGTTTGCGTAATATAATTTGTTGATCTGAAATTTGACAATATTCAGTTCATATACGGTACTCAAGCAGTAAATTGCTTTAACTAGTTATTTTCTTTTAATTTTGTAAAATATATACTTTACTTTACCTTATTTTACTTTTCTTTATTTTATATCATACTTTAATTTACGTATGTCGAATGTTACCTAAAATATCTTATTTTAGAGTAAATTTATGTATAATATTTTATATTGTTGTTAACAGCTAAAATAATTGGTTATGTTATTATAGATCTTGAATTTTGTCTTTATATAATAAAGAATGTCTGACAAAAACAATATAATTCCAAATACTTTGATGACATACGCATGCTTTATGTTTTTCATTGCGTGTGTATTTTATAATATATTTATATAGTTATACATAGTAATATGTATTTAGTTATTATGGTTTTTTAGTTTAGTTTAGTATTATTTTAATTCTTATGTATAAATATATAAAATGTATTATAATCTGTTAATGTATTCTACCATATTTATAAATCATATTTTTATTTCTTTAATTAAAATATATTTTTTATTTAATGTTTAAATTATTATAAGCTATTGTAAAATGTTAAACTGTTTTGAATATATGGAAAATTTTAGAAATTGTTAATAAAAATGTAATTATATATGTTTTTTAATAGCTACGGATATATAGATATGTAGGTTATATTTCAAGTGTCGTTCTCATTTAGATGTAGAATTACCTGTATATTATTCTATAATGCAACATAGTATTTTAGTTTACGTAATCATATCATTAAAATTAAAAACTTTTACTTATAGAGCCTTAAACTTATATATTTTACATTTTATAAGAATTAAATGTAGAATAAATTATACACCATACGGTTGACCGATTGTTATATTTGAATAGTTGCATGTATTTTTTAAAAACTGATCCATTCTTAAAAGGTAAAGTTGCGCCACTGTTGTATTTTTATAGTTTTAGTTGATATAATTGTTTTTAGAGTTTTATTTAGTTATTAAAATAATGAAATAAAATGATCTTATACTGAATGTAATGGCTCTAATTTGATCGTGCGTGATTAACAGTTAGCCCATTGGAGTTGTTATCAATATACATGTTTGCCTAAAAGAAGTATTCTTAATTATATATATTTGTTTATAATAATTTTTACAAATTGTGTATTTAGTAAAAAATCGTGATTGTTGATATTGTTATTTAATTCATTTGATTAAATCTTAAATTTTTGTTTTAAAGTTAATTATAAATTATTTTTTCAGTATTCAAATGGATTGTATTGTTTATTTTATTTTTTAAGCTTGCAGTGTTCTTTCTTTAGTAATTTTAGTTTACAATAGTAACAGAAAAGTACGAATCAAAGGAGAGCTATATGAGATCAATGAGTTTCCCATTTTTAAAATGACAAATTATTAATAAAAAAAATTGATAAATATTTCATAACTAATTGACATGGCCGGCGCTTGAGGGTAACGGTCCCTCAAAATTTGTATATTACTCTAACATTTGTGATACAATTCGGAATTGGGGTGTACTTTTCGAAAATTTTGATATATAGTATACTATAGCATTCGAAAAAGCAGTGGAAATGGCCTCTCCAGATGAAAATTGGCAGCGCCCTCCATGCTTGAATTGTACCTTTGCCTAAATCCTGTCCTTGATGATACATTTAACTATTTTTTTAATAAGCTTCAAATATATTAATTGTGCATGAATCGTTTAGTCTCGAATTTTATTGATCGGTTAATAACAGCTAATATCTAAGATTTGAGAGTTTTTAACATGGTACAATATATATAATGATTACTTATTATTCTAAATATTTAAGAAAGAAATTTAAATTATGGAACGATTTTGTTTCGACGATAGAAGAACTATTGAGTGAATGCGTGAATAATGAATAGACGTTTAATGTTTAGGTATTTAAAATTCTCGTAAAGAAAAGTTTCTCTCTTTAAATTGATGTTTTTATTTAATGAATAAAGAAACTATTTCTATATTTTATTGAACATAAATTCAATTTAAATAAAATTATATACTACTAGTTTTTTCTTATATGGTAGCCTATTGTTACAGTAATATCATCTATTTATATATATTTTAATATTTACAGTTCCTATTAGCTATATATACATATACGTATATAATGCTCAGTACAAAGTAATCAAGAAATTATATCATAATAAACATGCCTCACTTGAATTCAATTAAAGATTTTCCTACTATTACATTCTATTATCGTAAAAAGTTAATACTATCTGCTAAGACTAGCACATATTCTAATTTGACATGGCTGTAAACAGGTGGTTAAATTAAAAAGATATTTTAAAATGGAAACAATAAAAAGTTCTCGCATTATTATTATTCGATCTTATCGCTATCAGGTACAAAGGAGACAGCCTTCATTTATGCTATCACAAGCGCTGGAGTGATGCATGCGGTAACTAAGGCCTGCAGTGCCGGAAACCTCACTGATTGTTCCTGCGCAATGACTCCACCTTCAGACAAACCACCGATAGAATCCCAAAAGACAAGTATGATTGATTTTGCATATAATTTGTCTACCTATAAGTATATGTAATTATCGATTAGATTTTATTCGATCTGATTATTCGAGTTATTAAAATATAGATATATAATTTCAATCCAGATTGTCAATAATTTGTACAAATCATTGATGTTTTGCATAATTACTATCATATTACACTTCAAATACTTTTCCGTAGAGCTAGTTTAAAAATATTTTTATAACAAAAAATATAAAAATTGCTAGAAAATTATGAGTATATGATAGTTCACATACGCCAAGTTGTTGAGACATATTTGGCCTATAGAAAAACAAAAAATCGCGTTACAAAATTAGACAAAAATGAGTAATATGTAACGTATTTTACTTTCGTTTACTAGGCCCTACCTATACGTTTTGTCATTTAAAATCATTAGCGTGTTAACTTGACAAAGCTCCAAGCTATATAATAGCAGGCAACGGTCATAATGAATATAATTGATTGTAAATCTTATTATTTTTCATCCTTCAGGACTCTTTAAACCATCTGGCACCACTCAGCAAGAGATGTTGGACACGACCATGAATTATTTAGCTTAACTTTTTAATATAACGTTTTAAAATTTAAAAAAAGAATTCAACAATCGAAAGAAAAAAATAATGTTTTGAATTAACTTGTGGAAATATACTAATTTGGTTTATTTATATTGATAATGTATTTCAGACCATATTAACACAAGCAATTTAAGAGTGTTACTATTCAAAAGTTACAAATAAAATGTACCGGGGGGAGGGGGGGGGGTACACATGAAATATATTAATTTTGATAATTACTAGCCCATGCAACATCTAAATTGAAACTAAACAAATATACTGTAGTCATAGTAACAAGAATGTACTTCACGAGTTTTGTTAAAATTTAAATTTGAATATATGTTATGTAACATAATATATTCATCTAATAAAGTTATTTAAATTTGGTAAATGAGAAATATAGTAAAGTTGATTGAAAAATCAATTACATTGGTGCAAGAAGTATCTCAGAAATAATTAAAGTGATTCCAATCACTTACACGATTCTGCAATATAGTTCATGTGAGCGTCGACAAAAATATACATTTGATTATTTTGACAGGAAATTACCCGATGCAAATTGTGCATTATACTCATCCATTTCTTCATTTATTTTGAAGATGCGTCCTCATTTCTGGAAAGTAAAGTTCATCCTGTATTAAAACCAGTTTGTCTATTAATAATTATAGAGACTCGTAAATTATAAAGACTCGTAAAAAAGATTCAACATGAGGCTTTGGAATGAATTAAACCCTTTTCCTAAAATACAAACGTATTCTGATTAATGGTTTGAATAGTATGAATAAAAATCTTTTTAATTTTAGTTATTTATATATTTGTTTTTAAATTAAATGAATGAAAACAAAAGAAACAATTTGTGGCTTTTACTTTACAATGTATCTTACTATTACAATTCAATAATCAGGTACATATTCAAGTATAATCATATATATATATGTTACATATACTGATACAATTGTTTTAATATAGTATTGGTAGACTTATTTTAACTTTTGTGAATGAACCGCAGAAATGCCATATGGCACTATTGGTATTGATTCATTCGCCGCAAATTTATAGTATAATTTACATATTGATAGATGTTGAATTTATTCAATATAACTAAAGACTGGCCGAATCTGTCGATCTGTAAAGGTTCAAATAAATTATACAATCGAACCAATTCTTACTAAATTACAAAATCAAGACAAAGGTGTCATATTTTTGACCAAAAATAAAACTATTTTTTTAATTGAGAACGAATATTAGTTTTTACTTTTAATGTGACGTAATAGTCTTAGCCTGTTTAATATTCAATCGTCAGTTAAAATTTACATTTACAACCAAAATCCACATTTTTATTACTGTTTTACATGTAATATTTGGTATTTAAGGGTTAGGGGGGCTACTGTTATTTTTGTTATCACTAAGAATATTTTGTCACTTACAGACAATAGGTATTGCAATTGACGCCTAGATTAATGTTTTTAGCTGGACAATATTTAGTTTTTATGTTTGAATTTGACCTAGAGGAATTTTCAACTAAAGTTCCAAACTAACCATTTCAAAATATAATTGCACAACAGAATGGTATATATACAAAAACAAATGCCTTTATTTTGATTTCCTTAAATAAACAATCAGTAATCAAACACCCACCATCAACATGTTTCAGTTGAGCAAACTACAGATAACGTTCTCGTCAATTATATGTACACGTACACGCAAATATAGAGCGTTATTTGCGCATTAACTTGTCCAGCCAGAAAATTTATGAAGGATGCCTTCTAGCTGTATTGGATTTGAAACGGATTTGTCGAAGACCAGCCTAAAATACATAGCACTTAGTACAAAATATATATGAAGTAGTTCAAAAAGAGGGAAGAGAGTAATTATAATGACACTGTCACCGATTCAGAAGCAGGTAATCCGTAGTTTTTACAGTTTTCGAGTATTGTTAAATATATTGTTAAAATATATGCATGGGGGGGGGGTCAGGAGACTCCCCATTTCCCTACGACTGGTATAAATATCCTTTAGATAATTCAAAACTTAAAATTGCAATACTCATCGTTGAATATATATCAGACAAAAATTAAATATGCTTGCCGAAAGTACAAGAAAGATGAAATAATTGTTCAATATTTATTCAAATTAATAAGTTACATGTTATTTACAAGTCTCAGTAAGTTTTAATATGAATGAACACTTTTTCAAAATAAATATTCTTTATACTAGTTTTGTGTCGTTAACAAATAGGTGGTTATGTACAGTTATTAAACACTTGTTACTTTTTATCTAATTCTTTCGAATATTACTAAATAACCATAATAAATGTTTCAAATAAAAAATTATTGGCTATAATGGATAAAATTGAACTGTTGAGCGAATTTCTGTGCATTTAATTTATGTAATTTGCTAGTGGAGTAATTTCACCCCTCCCTTGGTAGTCTTGGTACAAGGCACACGCAGTAGATTTAAACATTCAACGTATAAATGTTTAGTTTCTGTGAAATCAATAATATATTATTTATTATATATTTTTTTAGTTTTCGGTTCAATATTTAATATTGTGATTTTACAGAGGCTTACTTTGATTTATATATAATAATTCAAATTATTATAACATACAGTAGATTTATAACATATATAAAAAAGTGTTGATATTTATGTTTATAGATTATTAATAAGTTTTTTTCCTGTTATACCTATTATATTCACAATACAATTTTATAAACAATTGCAACTTAAATTGCATAGTACTTATCTATAATTTGAAAATCAAGATTTAGACATGAAATACATGAAAACGTAACAACGATGTATTATAAAGAATAATAAAATATATGTTTGAGTGTTTCAATCAAAGACTAAACAAATAATTTTAATTAAATTGAATTACATTTTACAAAATGAAGAAATTTTAGGTTTTCATTCAATGTTTAACACATTCAGTGGTAGAAATAAGGATTTATCTGGCACTAGTCTGAAACAATTTTGTTACTAGTCTGGTTGCCAATTTTTTAATAATCCGGCTAAATTCTTGCTACTCATACTTTTGAAAAATGAAAATTATTAATTTAGTATTCTGGCAGACTTTTTACTTGCCACCGGACTAGCGCTATTTCCACCCCTGATAGTGTAGCTCATTAAACGTGGGTAATTTTAGTTAAAATAATTATTTGTTTTTAATTCTTAAGTAGATTTATTAGAATGATACGGTGTTTTTACTAAATAACTTACAGAACAGTAATAAATTAAATGTGGTGTAATAATATTTAGCTTTACAGGTCATTTTGCTATAGAAAATTACAAAAGAATTGGTGTTTAGGACGGAATGGATTCTGAAATATTTAATAAAACCTGAATCACCGAGTGCATATTTTAAGGATGTTTGTGACAATAAATGTTTTTATCACATTTCAAAAATAGTGGAAGACACATGTTTAATATATATACATCATGTTCCTATACATATGTGAGGCAATATTTACATTTCTATTTAAAGGTGTTGAAGATCCCGCGGCCACGCCTCGTATATATAAGTGGGCTGGCTGCTCAGACAATGTTGACTATGGAATCGATTTCTCCAGAAAATTTGTGGACGCCCCCGAGGATGTCGAGAGAATTCGACTGGAGAAAACGTTTGTTGGAGATCGTAAGCGGTGGCGACGAATGGTTATCAGAAAACGGGTCAATGTTTACAATAATAAAGTGGGACGTCAGGTATCTTTTGAGTGTATTTCACAAATTCCTTAACTTACGGAGTGATTTTTTATTTAAAAATTTGTTTTCTGCCTATTTTTAAATAGCATTAATTATAATAATATTATGACTTATTTAATCCCTATTATTTTAATATTTGATAGATAGTACTAGTTTTACAACTGTCCACCCTTTCACGTTGTATAGCCTATAGGAGGGAAATTATCACAGGGATTTTGTCCGCTCACATAATTTATGCGTATAGCACTATATAAATATATTTATGTAAAGAATGTAAGAGTTTTCGTGAGCTTCATGTCAAGTCTATACATTATGTTTGTAAAATTGTATTATTGTATAAGTGGGGTATTGTTTTTTTAAATATTTTTAAATGTAAATTAAACGTTTGATTATGCCAATTGTTTTACTTAATAGTTTATGTAATAGTTTTACTTTAATTTTCTAAAAAAGTAAAATTAAATTTTAATTTAAGTTATCCAAAAATATAACAAAATAGCCTATATATGGTGGTGCATATGATAACCTCCACATGGCGATACGAAACTGCTTCTAAGAAAAATAGAAAACATGTACAATGTGTGGGTTCTTTATCCAAATAATCTTTTTATAATTTGTATGTCAATTTAAAATTAAATCTAAAGAAAAATATTATTATGTATTAATATATACATATTTAATATACATCAAAATGTTTTTAAATATTCCATTTTACAGAATAAACCAGTAATACCATGTTCCAAAAAATATACATTCACCATATTTTCTGCCAACACCGATATAATTCTAAAAGCATTATGAGCTAATCTGATAGGGACATCTCAAAAGAAACTGATTTGACGATAACGTTACCTGCCTTATGCTTGTTGTATACACATAAATTGAACTCGATTAGCACTGTTTGGACTGCTTTTTCATCCTCTACCCATGTATTTCAAACCTTGGTCTCCATGTACGATGGTTTGTTTACTTCATGTATTCGTTTTCATCTGGAAATGAATGCCTCATTTATATTTTTGTCATTGCAGAAGTCCAGCGGGTTTTTATAGATTGTTTTTGAGATTATGATGGCATTAATTTGGTCTACCAATATTGCTGATCTAACATGTATTTCACTACCTATACATATAGTATAAACGTTGCAGAGTTTGTGTAAAATATTCTACTTTATGTAATTTTTCTATATTTTTTAATGTTTGTTATAGTAATCTCAAATTATACTTAATAATATTAATAAATAAAGCAAATGTTAAAAATAGAAAAAATTAGGACAATAAATCCCTAAATATCAATTTAATAATTAATTGTTTTGAAATTTGATAGGGCCAAATTTCGATTTTATAAATTTTGTTCATCAGTATAAACTTCGTGTTGCTTGTGTCTCGGTATTTAATATCTATATATATATATAGACGTACAAATTTGACCATTCGATATATTTTGGGCAACAAGTTAATTTTTTTTTATAATAAAGCATTATTTTGATTTAAAAAATTGTAAAATATTATATCATACTTTGTGCAATATTGATAAACTTATAAATCTTTATAATAAAACATATTGCTTGTAATGATATCGGAAATTCATATGGATGAATGAATATACACAACCGATAGAAATAATTCCAACATATCTTTTAATAGTATCTATCAAAGCTTCATTTAATATAAAAATAATTACTTAATTGTTTAATTAATCTTTTATTAAATATTCAAAATGATATTACAGAAAATTACAGCCAAAACGTCCAACCAATACGTCTATGTTATAATTTTTTTTTATCAATTTAATTATACATATTATACTCCAAGCGGTGAAATTTATATACTGTGTATATAGATAAAAGGTTTTTTAGACATTGTAATTAACTGTTTATATTATTAATAAGAATACAAATGTACAAAATTATGCAATTATTATGCTATTTTGGTATAAAAAATGATATTAGAAATATTATCTTTCTTTTAAAAGTTATATTTTTGTAAATGTAACATTTTGCGCGTTATTTTAAAATATGAAAAACGGTTAAAGTATAAACGGTTTATAATTTTTAATTAATTAAAAAGTTAATGAATTTATTTTATTTCAATTTCATTAATTAATTTAACTATCTAAGCTAAAAACAATTTTTATTTGTGTGTAATGTATAACGTTAATTTGTTCTTATCATTTACTATATCATATGTTACGTTATTTCTTGTTTATTTCAAATCTGATTATATTTGCTTACATTTTTTCCCATATTTAAATTTGTGAACATAAATTTTAAATTAATGACATTTTTATGTATAAACAAGTTCTAAATTGTTATCTTTATTGGATGGTAAAGATATTTATAAACATGCATGTTGAATACCTAGTATTTAATGTAAAATATTTATATAATTGGTTAAATACATATTATTTTATTTGTAAGCGTGGTGAATACAAATTATTATATATATCAATATTTATGAAATTGGTTAAATTCATAGTATTTCATATAAAAATATTTTTAAAATTGGATAAATAGGCTACATTATATTAGCCTATTTCATATAAAAATATTAATAAAATTGGTTCAATACCATAGCATAAAATATATAAAATTCTTATTATTATATATTTCATATAATATCATAAGCTTTTCTGCATTTATCAACTTATTTAAATATTGATATATATTATCATGGATTAAATGTTTCAATAAACGATGTTTTATGGATTTTTAATAATTTGTGATGTAAAAAAATATGGAATTTTATATTGCTAAGAATATATAATTATTACATCATTAATAGTAATGACTAATTATCACATCATTAATAGTAATTACTAATTATTACATTGATTAAGCCATATTGCATTTTATTATAGAAAGTTTTTTAAATTGAGCTGTTTTAACTAGTTAACCATAGCTATATGAAATACTCGTACTTTTGATCCAATAAAGATCCTAGTTTTAAAGATATACTTTAATTGATTGTGCACCTTTTACATTTATATTTGATTTGGGAAATCGCATCGTATAATCCTGAATTTATAGTATCGATTAGTATTTAGTAACATTTTTAAAAATGAATTATTTTAAACAGCATTATATATGCGATAAGCATAGGCCTATGCCAGCTTTACTATTTAAAAATACAACAACTTGCTGATATATGTATAATATGATCTTGAAATATTTGTATCGTTTCAAGACATGTAAATATACCATGTTTAATAAAGGTGAAACCTTATGTACATCTGGCAGATGATTTGATAGTAAGGTCCTCTTTCTACTACACATGCCCCAAAGTTGCTTGTCCGCACTAAAGTATTCGGCAGAATTATGCCAACCGAAGACCAAGTTCCTGTCAATTTGTCAAGAGGATCAATTAATTAGGGCATATACATCTGTAATTTCAACCAGCAACTTGATCTACAAAGTGTGGATGATGCTATTTCTGAAATAAAAATTAGTCGAAAGAAGCTCACAATCTCATTTTTCACAGATTTCTCGTGTAGTAGACGGTAAAAATTTTATAAAAGTATTTTACACCCACGAGGAAAACAATAAATTATCGTGTTAGGCTGTCATTAATCGGGTAGCCATTTGTTTTATCTTATAGTTGCCTCCAATGCAGTTTGGCTGACTAATGTGAACTGAACTTGACAGAAAGAAGTATATAACAGTTAATCAGTGGAGATATGAGTTGAGATATCAAGGCAGTTGTATGGTGTTTGGTATCCGAAACGCTTACCAATAATAAAGAAACACATGATAACCGTCGCATAAATCATATATAAATTAGCTATGTGGTATCATATTTCGCAATAGCGGCATATGTAATGGCACCATTTACGGTAATATAACCAGTCATTATAAATATACATTGATAAATCAGTGGTTTAAAAGAATTTTTCTGATTTTTATTAAACTAAAAGGGTCAAACGAGATGAAATCTGGCAAACTTTTCAAAATTATGCTCGCTTATATATTATAGGTGGTCTTCTATTGCAACAAGCTGCTGTATGTATTGAACAGACACTATATATAGGGATATTTTATGGCGATGTCAACAATAAAATATTGAAGTCGACTGTTTTTGATTGCATATATTGTTCAACTGTCTTTGTCCCCAAGGCGTAGAATATTTGCTTGGAAATCGAAGTGTCCGTGTAACTTGGCTGTGACAAATTATACCTAAAATGGGTCTAAAATGGGATATTTCGTTTGTATGTATAGACTGGAGCGTTTAAATACACTCCCCCATAAATGTTTAAATTGTTAGTTGCCGCGGGCAGAATTAGATTGTTGACTTGATCCAAACCAGTGTTCATTTATTTGTAAAAAGAATATATGGCGCAAGGGTCACGCGTTGGGCTTTGCTCAGTGCTTTATATACAGAAAATAATGAAATTTTAACTCACGAACCAGGAGTTATAATACTGTAACATCAAAACATTTTATTAATCTCATTTACGTGGTCTTTTAAAAGTGTCATTCTGATGAAGACAATTTGTGACATTATTAAAAAATTTGATTATATCATTGCTTGATGACGAATATAATGGTCTTTAATAAAATAATAACTTCATGACATATATGTATACATCCAAAAAAAATAGCGTATAATGCGTTAATTGCATAACATTAAGAAAAGTAATACTTTAAAAGTTTTACAAAATTTAAAATCAGTTGTAATTTTATGTTAAAACATCATTTTAAACATTTGCTTACATTAATATAATAATACTTAAATTAGTATTAGCTTTAAAATTACATGTTGTAATAACTCCTATATTAATATTCCGATTACACATTTCATGGTTCTAGGCCATTGCTAAAAACATGGAAGTGTCCTGCAGATGTCACGGTGTGTCCGGATCCTGCACTCTCAAATCTTGTTGGCGAACAATGCCCAAGTTCGGCAATGTCGCCCAGATTATTAAGTCTGGCTACATGAGCGCCGTACGTGTCAACCGTGGCCTGCGTCGCTGGTTACGCCGACGATGGCCGGGGCGAAGACAACACAAACGACGCGTTATGCCTCGGCATCGATTACTGTCACTAAACAATCTGCTGTACCTACATAATTCTCCAAACTACTGTCAGGAAAACCAGAACCGCGGTGTCTTAGGAACTCGTGGCCGCGAGTGTATCGACTCGCCGTCTGACTCCAATAGCTGTTCAATGATGTGTTGCGGTCGCGGAGTCAACAGTTTCATAGTCAAGGAAACTAAGAAATGTAGGTGTGTGTTCCACTGGTGCTGCCGGGTCACGTGCGACGAGTGCACTGAGTATGTTAAAAAGCAGTACTGTCGATGATTTAAGCAGAGAGATTAATTTCATTTTTTTGAAATTTTTAGTGATTATTTCCGCTCGCTCGTCCGTCAGTTGGATAAACATTTACCTCATGATTATACCAAATATAGCGTAACATGCTACTTATAAGTAACTTGGCACATATTGAGCTTTTATTATTTATTTATTCGTTGAATGTGAATATGCTTTTTGAAATTTTTTCTTTACTTCGTGTATATATTAATATATTCCTGATATTTTGGTAATATTTTTTTTCTCTACTTTTGAGCTGTATCTGTTTAAAATATTCGTTTTTAAAATGGCGTTCTATATATAGTTTTTAAATTTTAAATGATATATATTCTTACTAAACATTATAATTTATAATATTGTCATCTTTTAAAATATTTAACATTTTAAATATATTTTTTTGTATAACTCATTTCAATTTCAGTTTTCACTTGATATTATGGTTTGCTTGTCAATTTTTGTATGTATACTATTTATTTTGAATGTGGAGCGGTTGCATATTTTCATTACATATACTTTTGCATTATTTGTCTCATCGTATGTTTAGATTTTTTGCTTAATTCATAAAAATAAAAATTGTCTATAAACTTTTCAAAACTTTCTTTATTTCACTCTTATGATATTTTTATAAGCAATACAAGACTACTTAACAGTAAACAATATGGGATAGATCAAAAATATGTGTGGTTGCAAATGATAAATGTAATATTTAATAAATGGAGCTTTTTTCATAATTTATTTTTCTATAGTTGGCCTCATTTTTATATTATGAACAATGTACATGGTGAGGGTTGATATTTGAATTTTTTTTATCATTGATAACATTTTTAATTGTCAATTATTTCAAGCATTTGATTATTAAAATGTTCTGACACTCCGTTAAATTGATTGTTGGTGTAGGGATGTAGTTCTCTGCCATTCTATATATACTCTCTATCTACGCTTAATATCTATCAGGGAGAAAGTTACATCTAGCAAATCAAGTAACGAAATATATACTTCCATACGCGGGGAGCTTATACATAAAAACATAAAACGATTTCAATATATATATATGATATCAAACTTACAAGCCCGCTGCATTTGCATTTTATATTGTGAAGATGTGTGGTGGACATAATATTTTGAATTTTCGTTACTCTGATGAAACACCACTGCTTGTGAAGTTCGCAACCGTTTTTGAACCAATTAACGAATAAATAATTTAATAAAAAAGGCAATTATTCAATTAGTAAGTGTTCCCAAAGAAACCAGCAATTCACGAATGTTACCTAGACAAACATTAACTGATTTAAATCCTTTGTCGATTGGTAAAAATGGATGCCAAAATTTAGGGAGAAATCAGGATTTTTGTGGTAATATTTGCAATTGCTCATCAACGAAAGTTGTCGTGCAGTTTCTTGCAAAAATTATAGCATGCTAAATAATGTTCACTCTTGATTAAAATGTACTGTTTTCATTAAACAGAGACTTCTAAAAATTTACTCTTTGGAAACCATAATTCGTATATTTAGTTATAATATAATATGGTGACGAAAGTGAGGGAAAATTTTTGTTCTAGGATTATTCGATTATTTATCAATTATTAAAATATTACGTAATATGATTAAGTTACATCGCACCTTTTAATGTAAATTGAAATCCTGGCGTGCTGAGAACCCATCCGTATCATGATTTCAATAATTAATGAAAATATAAGTATCACAATTTGTCTAACTGTCAATGAAATTTCTTTTTCACTAAGAATGAATGTAGACTTTTATTTTGTTTATGAGTACATCTTTATATCATAAGAGGCATATCTCCTTAATTAAATCATTTTTATAATTTTATACAGAAATTGTATTCTAGGGAGCTAGCTTACAAAAGAATTCAACTTAGACATTTGCTGACTTTACAATTGTTTTAGCCTCAATTGTTAGTGTTAGTATCAAAATTCCTCAATTATAACACATTACTCGAATTTGATGCTTGAAAATTGTTAGCGCTAAAACTATAGTTAAAGTTTTAAAACCGAAAATTAGTGATTTTTCAAAAACAAAATGATGTTTAATTGAAATAAAAGAAAAATGTTACATGTTTTATACGAATTAATAGAACAGCACATAGACCATAGAGTAATTACCCCCCCTTCTTACTCTATGACATAGACTATATATATATATATATGTGCCAAGAAATTGAATATATCCTTGAACGAAAATTTGATGTAGTGTAGCCTAAAACCAATTGTATGTAATACCAATTATAATACCAATTATATATAATAGTCAGACTAGGTTTACCTGTAGGCTAGTGATAAAATATTTATAAGATGATAATTATATTATATATTCTTAATACTGACACTTAGCCTTAGATAAACACGATTTTAACTTCGGTATCAGTCTCAAATCATAAACTAACACCTAGTCCCCAATTTACAAACAAGCCATATGATTGACACTTGTTCGACCAAACTTATTCTACATAAAACGGATTATTAAAAAATGTATGCCAATTTTATTGAATAATACTTAAATAATAACTTATTTTTACCAACTTCCGTTCCTAATCAATTACTGACAAAGGAAAATATATACTACTTCTTTGTAGTAAAAGCCAATGATCCTTTGGGTCTGTCGTGACTCAACATTATCAAGACTGCCCTTGAGTTCTGCTTTCGAGTTTTTATTTTCATTGAACAATGTCCATTCTCAGCTGAATTATAAAATCAGTACATACTCTCCAAGGGATTGGTGATACTGTTCCGAAACATCGCAACTGGCTGGACGAGGAAGCTGTTGAATGAAAGTCCTTAAAGACTGTCATGATATATTGTCTAGTCATATCGATTTTAGTCAAGAGATTTATAGGAATAAATTAGTAGAGCACAAACTTCCCCAGTCAATAACAAATACTCTCCATAACAGCGATCTCACATCACAAACCTTCCCCAAGATAGTTTGCATTTTGAGGCGTTGACTACCCATCACGTCTGTAACTGTGGAAGGGGCAAATCGAGACATTCGGTACGTAAAAAGGTGCAGACGCAGTATTATGAATCCGAAAATACTAAATTAATTATGAGAAATTTTTAAACGCAAAGACACTGAAGCTAAAGGGGGACATTCGAGAGTATAATATATTCGGAAGTAAATTCGTCATTAAGTTCAAGTCTCAGAGGATGCAACTGATGCATTTTCTTGAGTTTAACTTTGGTATTATATTTATAGTTAGTGACATATTAAATTTACATGCTAATATCATTATGGTTAATTTAACTTTACCGCGCAACCTACTTTAACTATATATAAGCTTTAGAGTATATAATTGTCAATAATAAGTTGAGCATTAAATATATATTTTGTGTATATAGTAATATTTTTCTTATAATTAAAGCATTATAGTTTGATCATAAACTTAGTTTTTGTGTAATAATCCTATTTGAAAGTTGTTTTCAATAAAAAAATAATTGTCGGTTTCATGTTCATATAATTGCCCATTTTACAAGTAAAAACCCAGAGAGGTCTTGAATTTTATTAAACTTACAAATGCAAATACTATAAAATACTTTCCAAAATGAAATTAAATAAAAATAATGGTAGGTCCTACTGATTTTGTGGTTTTAAGTGCATTTATATATATACAGTCGTGGCCATAATGGATGGAACAAGATACAAAAACAGTTATTTCGAGGTAAACAATGTAGTAGGTACATGTGTACCCACCAAATCGATCAGTTATGCATGCATTTCGTAGATGTAATGTCATTGACTAATATTAGCAACCAATTCAGAATTATTATAAATTTCTTGAATTGATTTAGCAGTCAAAGTGGTGTAGAAGTGTATATTTAGTTAATTCGTATTTTGCTATATTTTCGGTCATTTTAATCACTTTAACATCATGCCTGGCTTATGATTGTTACCAGAACTACTGATCAAGCTATTATCAATTCAGTAAAGAAGGACCCATTTATGTCATCAACAACTATTAAATCTGCTCTTCCTTTACCAAGTCCTAGTGCACATACTATTCGTCGACGATTATGCAAGGCTGGCTTGAGTTCGTTCACACCCTGTAAGAAACCAGCAAAAAATGTAAAAGACGGGTTGGCCTTCTGCCAAAAATATGGACAGTGGGGTTTCACCATGTTCTCCGATGAAAGCATGATATCCCAATATGGGTTATATGTGTGTCAGCCAAAGGGGAAACGTTTTGATGTCAGATTCACAACCAGTACTGTAAAGAATGTGCCCAGGCAGATGATATGGGGTGCCATTAGTGTTTTGGGATGGTGTAGACTTTGGTTTATGCCGAGGGGAACAACAATGACTGGTCCTGTATACCTCTCAGTTTTACAGGAAAAGGTAAATAACTTTATGGTAATTAGATATTGCAATAACTTTCAACACGATGGAGCGCCCTGCCACCAGACCAAAAATGTCAAAGCGTGGCTGACCGAGAACCACATCAACATTATTGGACCTTGGCCTGACAATTCTCCCAATAGATAATTGTTGGATTAGGGTCAAGGAGAAAGTTGCTCTCCGCAATCCTTCATCTCATCATGACCTGATCGACGCAATAAAACAAGTCTGGATATCTGAGATTACACCCAATTACTGCGCTAAGTTGATACAGTCCGTGCCCAGGCGCATAGCTGCTGTCGTTGCAAATAAGGGTTTACATTGTAAATATTGATGTAAAACTTTCTTTTGTAAGTAAACTTGTATATGATTAAAATGTTATTACATTGAGCAATCATCTAAATACAAAATTCTTGGAATAAAACTACTTAACTGCTTTTTATTTTAAAAAGTTCTATATTTGCATTGTGTTCCATCCATTATGGCCACGACTGTACGTATTTTCCAGGTCAGCCCTGTCCCTGAACACAGGCAAAGATAAATCTACAGCCCCAGCACCTAGTAGGGAGCCTTTTCTTTCAAGTGTGGCAATACGAGCACTTTGCACGGCCTGCTCATTCATAATGCCAGCCATATTAGATGCATAAAAAATTAATTAATTTTACGCTAATATAACTATATATACAACAGTAAAAATGGGTTTTAACATAAAAGGATCATGTTGTATCACATTTTTACTAAACAAAGAAAGCTGATTATTTTGACGATATCCTTTCATGGTAAAATAATATCCGAGTAAATGCTGCGTCATATAATACTAAATAGTTTATTTAATTTTATTTCATCTAATGGTATCATTGGTTCCGTATATTTTGTATTCCCATATTATTTATTGAATTTTTATAAGGTTTCTAAGCATTTGTGTACACAGCGCGATTTTCAAAATACGGCAAATATTTTATTACGAATATGACGGCCAAATATTTATATATCAGATATATATTTAAGAACTTAAGGGGGCTTTGATTTTCAAATTCAAAGTATCAATTGTATTGAATATATTATGTAGCGGAAATTATATAGTGGAATTGCATTCCAGCTTACTATCATCCCATTTTGCATCTTGTTTGTATTACTATTACTATTAGGTTGCATGACACATATATATGTAATGCACATTACATGCCTAATGGGATGGTGATATGTCAAACCTCTATCTGTTAAGGATAGATTAAATATATATATATATTTTTCCACTCCAAAAATTAAAGGGATTTATATTTGGCATAGTCATAGACAAAATAAAAATAATTTATATTTGGTACATAAAAAATATATTTGGTTATATAATTACAATAATAATAATGATTATATTAAAATAAATAATAAAAAATGCTGGCACAACTTATATCATACATTTACTTCAGAACTTAAGATGCTTTGATTAAAATCTAGTAAAACTAAAAGCATCAATTGTAGGTTGTCACTGACACTGTCTTTAAATACAGAGGAAAATCAAGTAACAAAAATAATCAATTCCATTAAAAGAATGTAATAATTACTTTAAATTAATCATAATTTATAAATAAAAATATATTATTATTTTAATAAATAAAATAATCTTCCATAACATTATTTTAAAAACTTCTTCTTTATATTTCTAATTTTTTGGCCTTTTAGATATTACACTAGACTTACACTTTACAGTTAAAAATATATAAATATTTTATTATTAATATAATTTATTTAAATTATATATGTTAATATATGAAAATCCATGTAAAAAGGATCTATATTAACCAACAATGGTTTCCAGGGACATAGTGAGGAGGGGGGATTTTCTGGACACCCCACTCTAAAAATGATATGCCTAATAAAAAATACCTACATATTAATTTGCCTAATGATTTAAAGTTATGGACACCCCTCTAAAAAATGCTAAGTAATAAATTTTTATTCTGCAAATGGTTTCTAACCTTTTGTATATATAAACAATAATATATATCATGGACCAAATAAAAAATTATATTTGATCTGATCATTAGCAAAAAGCTAGACCAAATATAATAGCCTACTTAATAAATTATTATTTCTAAATTATATTTGGTCCAGGCTAAATATAAACAATTCATATCTGTAATCATTTATTTTGTTATTTTTTAATATTTTTTTAATAAAAATTACTTTTTATTTTGTTTAAACCAAATATAAATCCATTTTATTTTTAGCCAGGAAAAAATTAAATTTTGTTTTTAATGCACCCTTAATAGATAGAAATTGTTTTTAATTTGCTATACACCAATTTCTATTTAGTCCAGAATAAATAAAATTTTATTTATTTTATCTGGACCTATTTGAATTAGAATTTTATTTATATATGTTTATTTTTATTTGGTCTGGACTAAATAAAATTTGTTATTTGGCCTTATCAATTAACAATCAGTTAGAAAAAATAAAATATTTCATGAATTTTAATTTATATAATAATAATAAAAAAATTATTATAATAAAATTTATTATAATTATAATAGGTATAAATTATTTTTTTCAAAGTAAATGTTATTTTTATTTCATCCTTAACAGATAGAAGTTGTTTTTGATTTAGTTTGGACCAAATTTAGATTATTATTTTTTTATTCAAACTAAATAGAAAATCTTTTTTATTTTTAATTAAAATTTTTGTCTAGACATAATTTAATGTTTAATTCATCCTTAACAGAAAAAGTTCTGGATCAAATAATATTTTTTTTATTTCATCCTGACCAAATAGAAATTTATTTCACATTTCATTTGAACAAAATAGAAATTTGTTTTTCTTTTCATATGGACCTAATCCAATTTTATTTTAAATTTATACTTAACTGACAGAAGCTTATTTTTAATTGGTCTGGATAGATTTCAATTTGGTCCAGACTTGTTAAGGATGATTTTGAAATATTTTTTCATTCAGTTCAGATGAAACAGAATGCATTTCAATTTAGTTCAGACAGAGTGAATCATAATTTTTATTTGTTCCTAATGAAAGAAATAATAATTTCTATTTGGTCTGGACAAAATACTAATTTATATTGTATTTGGTGCAGAACAAATAAAAATGAACTTGATGAAACTAAGATTGACAGCTACACACTTTCTAACCCGGAGGTGTAAAGATGTGCATATAACATACATGTATTTACTAATTTGTTCTATTTATTATTTACAGAAACATTGCGTTCATTCTTCGTCTTTCCAAGTACCTTGACAAGACTTATAACCCTGGTCCATTGCTTCTATTGAGCATCTTCATACACCAGAAAGATAATGGTTGTGTGCATAAAAGCTACAAAGTCATTGCAATATCATAAGGATACCGTTTCTAGTGGAGTTATGTTATTGTTTGCCAAAAATATATATAATTAATATATAATCTATTCTCTTCTTAGTATTCGTTACAATTTTGAAATTTCACTCAAAGGCATAAAATGACATGTCTTTATGTGAAAACTGGGAGGTTATAGTAAACATAATTTTAATTATCAAATTATGCTAACTTAAATGTGAATAAATCTAAAATATATAAATATAATATTCAATTTTACATTTATTTATGTATCCATTATGCTACCATTATGTAATGTTTATAAAGTTCTATAAATTATAATCATTGTTACCAAATAATGAGATATAATTAATTATATTGTGATATAATTAAATAGAAAAAAATATTATTTAAGACACACTTTTATTTGTTCTATTATTGAACTTGATGAGCAGGGTGTCCCAAAAGTAACTGACCTCAATATTTATTTGATATAACTATATTTTATAAGAATATAATACTCTTTTTTATTAATAAATGGAAAAGATTAAGAAATAATTTGACTAAACCCAGATTTTATATTCTTAAAAAGTAAATTTAATATATTTTTTTACTTAAAGCTATATTTTGGGAAGTTTAAATTATATAATCTATACTCTTTAGGTTTAGTTACTTTTGAATGAAATATGTTCACTATGGTATTATAGAATTAATTAAATTAATTTAAAACCAGATATAATGTACTTGATCATTTTGGGTTGGTGGTTTCATCTGACAAATTGTATAAAGTGACCTCTTATAAACAGGGTCCCTCTAATTTTGTCTACAAAATATTATGCTAGATTTTATTTGAATGAAGTAAAGATAATACATCCTCTGAGTTTAATACTTTTTGTTGAGTGAAAAAAATGGAAAAACTGTTTGCTTAGACATTGTATTTACCAAATGCAGTATATTATGTGTTCCACAGACAAATATATTAAGTCTTTTAATTTGGAAGGTGTGACCTCAATTTGCTTATTCATTTTATGAAGATCTAGACCATGTCAATAACAAATAAAGTGATTTACAAGGGTTGACATATGTTCTATTATTATAGTATGCACTTATTTTAATCTTAATTAATGTAAAAAGGATGTAAAATCTTATATTTATTTTGATTAATTATTTTTTTGTATAAAAGAGATTGTAAAGACAAAATAATTTTTTGCGGAATAATTTTTGATTATGGCCTAATTGAAGGACGCTATTTCAGTTTAGAACCAATAATTTGATATACTTAATATGGCAGTGCGAATCAGTTTACTCATGGCAATAGTATGGACCTGAATTAAGGACCCATGTGTCTGTGTCATACCATTTTGGCCTTCAAACCAGAAGGTAGGCTTATATAGTCTAGGGTCATAATCTAAAACTAATTTCTTATATTAAGAATATATAATTTTTGGTTACAATCTAAAATTACATCCTTCAGTTGATATATTTTATAAAAATACTCTATCAAAGTAACCCTGACTTAAATAATCTAATATTTTTTAATTTAGGGTAAGTCACATATATACTGTATGTGTGTATATTTATAAATGGTTTTAAAATTTGGTTTCGATATTAAATGTAAATAGATATTAGTAACTGGTTCTTCTTTTTTATTTCTATTTTTATCTGTTTTGTGGTAAAAAATAAAAAAATGAAAATAACATAAAATTGATGATATTTAGAATTAAAAAAAATTAATTGAAAGTGATCTATGGTAATGTGTCTCCATAAGTATTAAAAGTGAAATATTGATATATGTCAAAAGGATAATGCTGTTATCAGTCATTACAATTGCAAATATTATTTACCATAAATTCTTGATGAAACTAAGAAGAATTGCTTGACATTGTGTATGAAAGCTTGCCCAGTCATTTCCCCATTTGTTTCACTTCTTCAAAATCCAAGAAAATATATATTTTTATGATCTTGACCATTTTGGCAACATTTTATTCCACTACTTTATAACACAAGAAAACAAATAAACATTGAAAATATGAAAACCTAAACAATGACAGCTATATTGTATATTAATACAGAGTTTAGATAGTGAATTTAATTTGACAAATATTGAAAGTTTTAGAATGATAGGGGTTGAAAGCTTCTGTTATTGGTAAATATGATTATTATTTGTAATATAATAAATGTTCTTCATTCATGCATTTTTTATGTTAAATCAATACATTTTTAAATATAACAAAATTAATGAATAATTTTAACAGTTATTTTTCTTTACCCACTATAATTGCTATCGTTTGAGTCTTTTGTTCACATCTGTATTTGTAATTCATGTTCACCAATATTTTTTAATAAACTTATACCATGGAAACTGATTTACTTAGTCGTATCCTATTTAAAATTCCGGTCATATTAACTCCTTCTAGGTCAATACCATTTTTTGTGTTGATTGTGAATTATGGTCCTGCAATAGAAATAACTTAGCCGAGCCCATTGCCGAATGCCTAATAGAATTAAAATACTTTCATTATAAATATGGAATCTACAAAACATAGCAGGTGATAATCAATCACTTTTTAACATAATCACAAAATTTATTTAAAAATAAGAGAATCCTGATTTTTATTTCTATAATATAATTCATTAGTGTTTTAATTTTAGTAAGGCATCAAAAAGCATTTAAACACAATTATATCTATAAATAAATTAAGCTTTGACATATATTTAGAGCAATAAGTTTTTAACAATTTTGTTTTATTTTTTCCATATTTCAGATTAACTCTATACATTTTCACTATATGGCGCCACAAAAGTGAGGCAACAGCTTGAACGACCGCCACGAAAAACAACAATGCAGACAACAACCTCCGATACCACCACCAACATTAGCGCTGATGTTAGCACCTGCAAGGGTACACCGATTATAGAGAGTAGTGAGCCGCCGTCCACTGACACCAACACCGCTGCTGACAAGGGCGATGCTCGTCGTCACCTGGAGCACTACTCGCCGCAGTACCCGCTGCCGGAGGAGCTGCAGCGAATGCCGCGCGACGACACGATCTGCCGGTTCTGCGGCGTCTCCTATCTGATCCATCGGGAGATCAAGCTGCTGGAGGAGAGGTTGGCAGCGGCCGAAGAGGAGCTGGCCCACTGCCGGCTGGCCGAGGACCGGGAGGCCGGTGTCCGAAGGGAGCTCGAGGCGGTTGCCCAGCAACTGGCCACTGCCATGGCAACTAGCGCGGACCAGGAGGCCAGGCGAGTGGGCGATTTAAAGGACAGCTAGATGTATTATCTGTGCTATCTGAGGTTGTGTTAAAGTCGCGTAACAGTAAAAATATAGTGGGTAGATTAGACAAATCTATTTCAGTCATACTTAATTTTAATAAAATACCGGTGATAACTTAGATAATTGATTATATCTAACTAATTGAACTTCGAGTTATCTCAAAACTCAAAAAAAATTGCATATAAGATAGGCAGGCAACATTTCAGAAGAAAAAATCTAAAGAGAGCAGAGTGATCCGCTTGTCCGGACTATTGTAATAAAGTGAAATTAAATATTCTTCGGACAAAAAACAAGAATAATGTTTAAAACCACCGGCTTTCGACTTAAGGTTACCAAACTGCATTATACTACTAACTAAATTATATTCTTTTTGGGAGCCTAGTACAGCTGTT
>JAUZND010084087.1:0-15768 GCA_034780555.1 Coelogynopora nodosa | reverse complement strand
AATCTGACTCTTTACTCCTGTGATAATATATCTTTTTTATAGTTTACTATCTGTAAAGAGTACTTTATTATTATTATATTATTAAAATTTATGACTGTTTTATGACTATCTAGTCTAACTATAAAACCATGCATAAGATATAACTTCCGAAATAATTTTTAAAATATGTATTAATATAATATTTTTAGTGAAATGTTCGATTTCACCATATTGTAATAATCTGATTAAGTAAAATAAAGTTACTACAGAAGCATAATTCTTTTATGAAAATTCAAGATGATTATTCGAATTATGTTTTATCATTGTTATAAATAATATAGTGTAGATTATACTTAAACGGTACGAAAATATCAATCCAAATTAATCTAAATGAAAATTTGAAATAACAGACAATGAATCAATAAAACTACCAAATAACAACCATCTATGTATTGTATATTTATATCGATCCATAAAATATACATTTGGTCAATATTTCCCCAATTTGGTTCGCTATATATAATTTTGTCTTGAATACCGCATAAGGAGAGTAAAATATTTTTAGTTAATTGAACGGGTGTAAAATATAACTATAAGATAAAATGCCGGTTTTAGGCTTACCATTGTAAAAATTAATCAAATGTACGTAACCCATATGCAATGCGTCATTCAGGACAAAAATCCCTTCACCAGAAATATTTTTATAAATAAATGTATTTACCTGAAATTTCTAAATAAAAAATAAATACAATATTTTTTACTTTTTTCAAAATTGTAAAAATATGTAATATATACATTAATTTAAAAAACATTATACATAAATATAAAAAAACATTTAACCCCCTATAAACCACGAATCTAAATTATTAAAGATTTAGTAAATATTTATTGATATTTTTATATTTATTTGTTCTATATTATTCACATAACAGTTAAAATATATTTCTAACATTCCAGATAAGATTTAATTCGAAAAATCGTCGAAAAGTCATCAAAATCATACAAATGTTTCTAATAATTTTATTACATTGTGAATTAAATAACATAAATTACTTTATTTTCGGTCTATATTATTATATTATTCCTAAAATATATTCACAAAACTTAAACGGTATTATAACAAATATTTTTTTATATAAACTAAATATGTTTACCCGAATAATGATAACAAATTATTATTGATTTTGAGTACACATTTTATTCATCAAGGATAATATATAATTAACTTTTTGATTATTTGAATGTTAAAAATAAAATTATAAATTTTTGTGGAGTTTTAGAATATTCAAAAATGTATTTAAATTTATCGATTTTTATATGTTGATACTACTCATACGTATGTTGATACTACTCATAAGTATGTTGATACTACTCATAAGTATGTTGATACTACTCACAAGTATGTTGATACTACTCGCAAGTATAACAATCAATATCATTATTTTTTATGCATTTTTAAATGAACGCAGTTTTTTCGTTTTCTAAAATTATTTCAATGAAATACTTGAATTCTAACAAATTCAAAAGAGTAAAGTTAAAAGTCAATACTACATTATCTAAATACGAAAAAGTATATAAACTATAAAACATGATGAAGGATATATTTACCAAACCTTAAATATTTTTTGGAAAATATGCAGAAAATTACTTTGATTATGCACAGTTGTGGGAAAAACATTTTAGTAATTGAAAACGGAAAATATGTGTATTGCCTTATTTAAATGTGTTTTCCTATATGTTAAAAAATATTCAAATTATTCTCAGATTGTCGATTAAATGTTAAAAACATTAAATACTCTGTTTTTTAATCAGAGTTAATTTGAAATGATGTCAACATGGTCCTATCTCCCAATATTCTAAAAACAAATATTCAAGTATGTCAGACATCTATGTAATACTCTTCCTAAAGATTTCCTTTGTTTAAAATTATAATTTTTGATTATTGGATTAGATTTTGCTTAATAATGACTTCATCGAATAATTATCTAAATAAAGAATATGTCAAAAATATCTAGAATAAATGTTTTTAAATTTGAAACAAATTTGTTTATCACATTTTTTATTTTACTAAAATTAAAGTGAAGTGGTTATTTTTACACCCCTATCCATAGTCATCATATACTTATGTAAGAATACTTTTAATTTGGTTATACAAATATGTTTTATAATTCTATTAAAGTTCAAGATGACTTAACAATATTTTTCATTTCTATATCTAAAAGTGTAACATAATTGATTAATGATTAGTTGTAATAACATAATCACGTAACAATATATTTAGACTTATGTACCAATTTGATTAAGTATGACAGTCTTTGAAAATAACGAAATGAATAGGTTTTATCTTTTCCATCGTAATTGTATTTGTTTAAAACAGAAGTATAACTATTGTTTTACAATAATTGAAAATGTATAAATCTAGAACACAAGTAAAATAAAAGTTTTTTTAATGAAAATGAGAAACAAAGTAAACAATAAAAATAAAAACAATTTATTGTATTATATATTTTCTGCTCCAATTGTAGAAAAGAATTTCACAACTGAGATATAGTACCATAATAAATGTTACTTCGCAAAAAAATAATTATAATTATTTATTTTTTATATTTTTTATTTCGCAATAATGTACAAGGAGGATTTTGTATAGATTAAAAAAATTGTATAAAAAGTTCAAAATTTAGTTATGTTTTAATTTTTATTTTCACATAATTGACATCCGCCGTTTTAATTAAAAAATCTGGTACAGTAATAAATATCCAACTCTACAAATTTATCCACCATAGAATAAAAACGTTAGTAAATCTAAATGATTAATAATATTATTTGAATTTAATATAATTAAATTCTGTTGAATAATTTTTTTCGTATGATTAATTTTATTTATTTATTATTTAAATTTCCGATAAATAAAAAAGAACGTTTCGAACTACATCTTACAATCATAATCACGTTTAATGTCAATATTGTATATATTTTTTTATATCTAACCAATTTGATTTAAAATTATTGAAAATTTAAATAGTGGATTATATTGGATATAGTGGAGATGTAATATACCTATATAATATAGTAGCTTAAATTATGACTTCAATAATTTGATACAATTGATTGTTTAAAAATAGAACAATAAATGTTTATGAGTTTTAGGTGACAAGTATGCAGGTTAATTATAAGGGATAAATGTCTAACCTTTCTGAAATGTACACATTTTGAAATATAATCGAACTGTTTGTATACATTGTATGTACAAATTATGTGATTTACATATATGCTTTATTTAGGAGTATAAAAATATATTTGTTATATATGTTAACAAATAAATTACAACAACAACAAAAAATGGTATACCATTTTTTTATAACAATAAAAATGACAAATAATGTTATTATTGAGAGCAATTTAAATGCTACAATTTAAAATTTTGCTGGTTGTATATAAATAAATATAATATGAAATGTCCAGTAATCAATAAATGTGGTCAATTTAAGAAGTATTATTGATAATAAATGAATCATTATGATTCTGTAGGTATATTGTATACTCTTCACAATTAGAATGTCGGATAATATATCATAATTCTACTTTAATCATTTAAAATAACTATATTGGAATATTGCTACACGCAAACACGTATAAATGTATAAAAACGTAGGTTACATGTTGCAAATCTGTGTATAAGCTATTATGTTATTAATAAATACATTTCTTTTATGTAAATTTTAACTAAATAAATGTATGTTAGATACCCTCAAGAAGATATTAATAAAATAATATTAATATAATTTATAATAATTCGAAGTTAAACACACACAGGTGTTTACATTTAAACAAAATATGTTTTTATACAACCAATTATAAATATGTACAGCAACATTATTATTAATATAAGAAATGTTCTATACCGAGAAATAATTGTTCAAAATTTCGCAGCATTTACAACCAATAGCGGCGAGTTACGATCAGAAATGGGCAATACGCAAATAATATAATCGACAATCCAATAATAAAAATTTCAAATCCAAATGCATCTATAACTGGTCCAGAGACAAAGCATCCCAGAACATTTGATAGGCTTAATGCGATCATTATGATTGCTGACATTGAGCCATATGCCGAAGCGTGCCTTTGGTCTACCAAAGTGAACAGAAAAGGAACCAAACCATATTCCGAAAATCCGGCGGTTAGAAAGCTCATTCCAATCGGTACAATTAAAAGATACCATTCTGTGATATAAATTATAGTGAAGAAGACCACTCCACAAAGACCTAGAACTATAATAACAAAAATGTACATCATTTTCGAAAAATGAGCGTACAAAATTGCCGCCGATACCGTACCCAAGATGTGAAAAGCGGATCCAGGCATCCAAACAAGGCCTTGTTGTGCTTCGTTAGCATCGAAATTTCTTCTCATATAGAGGGGTAGAGTGGGTGTCAGACAATTAATTCCCAAATTAGACAATGCAATGCCGAACATTGTGATGATGATGTAAGGGTCGCATAGGAGTTGTCGAATCGGAAACCTAGATTTTGAAGCAACTTTATCTGTTAAAAATTTATGAGCCTCCTCCATTTCAGTAGATTCCTTTTTTTCTCGAGCCTCATCGCAATAGTCTTTCCAAACGGGTATTATAAGTAGACTTGTAAGTAAAAGGGGTATATAAAGTATTAGAAACGAGTATGCTTGTCCTATGTATAAATAACTGATACCGCCGTAAGCTAATCCAGCAGAGACCGCAATAGCTAGAACAACGTGAAGAACTCCAGTCACCCAGCGTCGTTTTTTATCGCTAATGACGAACTCGGTGATGGCCGCATAGGCACTACAACCAGCCGCTGCACATGCCACCGCGTTGAGCATCTGAGCCAGCATGAAGGTGAGGAAGGATTTGGCGAAGGCGTAAATCACAATGGTGACAGCATCCAGGCAAAGAGCAAGAAGAGTTACTGAAAACACTGAAGTACGCTCGATTAGCATGCCTAGAATCGGGTTAATTATACACACCGACAGATGCATTATTCCAAACAAGGTTCCAACTTCTAAATTTCCATGCTCGGCAAATTTGATCTTAGATAACGTCCCATTCTCGTATATTCGACTATGGTTGTTTGGCTCTTCCGTCCAATTTGTTGATGTTTTGTTTATATCGAGCACAAGCAATGCTGGTATAATCGCTCCTGTTGCCGTCATCATTATGACAGTTAACGTAAATGTTGATGTTACTAACAATAGTGCAAAAACTTTGGTCTTTCTCTGAGAGGAGCCCATATTTCTTAGCTTTTTTGAGAATATATTAGAAGAGTTTTTCACAACATATATGTTCGCCTTACTTATGTGAAAACTATTTATACGAAAATCTTAGCGCGGTGTCCACATATTTACTATTCCAACTGCCAATCAAATCAAACGTTGTATGGATTATCTGTTTTACTTATAGCATAATGAAGTCTGGTTGTCAACTTTTGCGATTAGTAATGTTTTTATAACTATTAAAAATGCATGATATTTTCTGGTTGTATTCTCTAGCTCTATTGTGAATTAAATATATTTATATCTATATCTGTAATCGGTAATATATTAGTGGTCTTTGAGATAGATATTTTTAACTCACATTAAAGCTTAGTTACATGTTAGATAGATCATTCGAAATATCTATAGTACCGTATTACACATGTTTCAATAGGAAAAGCCAACACAATATAGATAATTTCATGCAGTCTTCAAATTAAACTTGGCAATAAATAAAAATAATTTTAAAATGTGATTGTGCCAAAAACAGTATTAAATTTAATTGTGGTTCGGAATATAATATAAATTTGGCCAATGTATACATATCAAATACATATAATGTAGTACAAGAGTTATAATACACTACAAATGAATCACGATAGGAATATATACTATAACAGGGAATAAAAGTGAAAGTCAAAATGTAAAATGATAGCTAGATATTATATGGAAGAGCCATTCATTTTAGTAAATTAAGATCGTTTATTATCCATCAAACGTCGGTTGATAGTGTAAATAAATATATATTGTCCATAAAATGTTGCTAAGTAAAAAAACGATTTATTAGTCGTATACGACTATTAAAAGGTATACTTATACTTATAAAAGGTACACTTATACTTATAAAAGGCATACTTATACTTATAAAAGGCATACTTATACTTATATAAAGTATACTTATAAATATAAAAGGTAAACTTTTTAATTCAAGATTATTATGATTTTTACTTTTCACAATTCGGCATTCTAAAGAAATTAAACAAAATTACAAAAATCTTATAAAAAAGTGACAACTGATATGTTTTATAAATATCATAATTGGGAATGTTAAGGTCACCATATATATAGAGTGAAATTTGTTTGTAAATCGAAATAGTTTCTCATCAATAGTTGTGCTACACCCATTAACGATGTGTTGCCGATTTGAATTGTGGAAGTATTGAAGAGGATAAAGTATTTAATATTTATATAAAAATATTCAAGCATAACATGCGAATACCAAAAGAATAACTCCAAACCCCCTTGTCCTCCATTGCAAGAATTTCAAGAAATATCACCAGGAAAATAAGATTTATTTTAACTCTTTCCTCACATGGCGCTTTTTGAAAATTATTTATCAGGAGGGTGGATGATTGGTTCAAATGACCCCATATGCATTTAATGTATGCGGCAAAATATTAACTATACATCTTTTGCATTATCGTGTAGTTTTTTAAGACGATTATAAATATAATTATTTATTGAAAAGTACGCTTACTTAGATGTCTATTTAGCGACAAAGATGTGTTAATTAAAATTAATGGGTTAGATATTAGGGGAAAACCCAAAGTCAAAATTAATATTTTTTAGTCTATTTCTAATCACTAATGACATCATACTAGTTGTATGTAAGCGTAAAACAAATGATTTAACTGAACGTTTACAAAGATTAAATTATCAATGAAAGTTTTAGTCTAAAAGTTATTGTTTTTGTAAATACTTTTCGATACTGGCTTTTTTTACGAATGTTTAAAAAATACTATTTTTAGCTAATTTACGTCATAAAGTTTTCTAGTACATATTCTAAAATGTATGAAATCGAAAGTGCATTTTGAAATAAGTACTTTCTCAACATTTTAGGTTGATTGCCTAACTATATTTTGAGTAGTAAAAGATCAAAAACCGGTGAGTCAGTTAGAACCCCCTTGATGCTTCTAGGGGCGGAGTTAAAAGTCGTTTATGTATTATAAAATGGTATCCATCACATAACATATTTTAAAATACATAGTTGAATTCATTGTTATCAATTCATTCTATAAAAATTTTGAATACTCAAAATAAGAAATATGCATTTACTAAAGGTATGTCATTATTAAAAATATATACGAATATTACGGTGAAGATAATTTCGGGATTAATCCATTATCATGTGATCTTTTCCATTACCACTCCATATTCACCCCCACACCCTCCCCCCCCCCCAATCCCCCTACATGAGCGGTTATCATGTTCATCTGTCCATCTGTCCAATCTGTATTGCGTCTCTCATGTGTTCTTGTCGTATGCATCAATCTATACCCTCTCCCTATGTATTCTTATCATAAGCATCAATGCATAACCGCTTTCCTCATTATTAATACGAATTGGTTGATTCATATATGTTATTTCTGTATAATTGTTTAATTCTTTTTGTTTTTCGTAAATGATGGTGACAAACAAATATAATGTATTCAGCATAAATGTTTTAATTACTGAAGTACTGCGTGCTATGAAACATTTCAGTTACAAAAAGTGTGATTTAAATTAAATCACAATTCTATTGTACAATTATTCAATTGTTATTTTCTATTTAATTTAATTTAATTTTTTATTGTATTCTTTAATCTAATGTGCAATAATAAATGATAATATAGTGTGTCAGATATTTGCTGTAAAATTCTGAAATAATAAAATGACTTAAATGATGTATATATGATTATTTTAAATATTGTAACTATTTATTTATATTGTAACTATTTATTTATATTGTAACTTTTTGTAACTATTGTAACTTTTTGATCACAAAAATATTGCAATACATTAACTACCTAACAATATATATAATGTCAGTAACACAAATATGTAAATGATTCATTTCTAACATAGATGTATTAAATATTAACGCTCATAGTTAATATTCATATCAATAGCCAAACTTATGACTATTTATGATTAATTGCGAATAATGAAATTCAATAAATATATATATTTTTTAATTATCAGCTAAAATAAAATCAAATGTTCAATTGTTTATACGTTACATCAGTTTTCAATTTTTTTCTAAAATTAATTGTTATAACAACAACCAACGTCTACACACAATAAAGGTAGTCAATACAGTCAATGTAGTGAATGTAAACATATGTGTATAGGTCACCTGGGTTGATATCTGTTCCACGCATTGGGGTGACTTTCCAAATACGAACATCTACACTTTATGGTGCCACACTCTTTGTTAATTTAACAAAACATTGGAATGTTTATGTGACGGCAAATCTGTGTAATACTACACTTTTATCTTTAAACACTATAATATATATGCGTCCTTTGATAAATATATAACAAGTTAGTGCCTTTAAAAAAATTAAATAAACTAACATTTTTAAAGATCTATTTTTATCTATTAATACAATTTAATTTTATTATTATTATTATATATTTCTAATATACACATTATTAAAAATGAAAAAATTTCTTTTTCGCAGATAAACGGAACATTTTATTCATTGTTGAAAGATAAATATTTCCACAAAAAAAGTATATTTTTGTATTAAATAATAAATTATTAATAATAAAAACTAAAATCTTTTAAAAGATATTAGAATTATTTTGAATTTAATTTTTAAGCGTGCAGTATGCAAATGTTATAGGGGGATATTTATGGTCTATCTAATTTACAGACAATAAACTTTGTTATGTAATAATATTAAACATTTTAGAAGTAATTTTTATGTAATTAATCCCCTATGCCACTTTTGCCGTAATAAAGTTTTAACGTTTCTTATATTTTTTATAAATATTAAAAACAAATACAACACAATATTAAGATTTATTAATATTGGTAACTATCAACAGTCGACAAGGATGACATTCAAACTTTTCTTATCCGAACATGTTTAAAGTATATATATATAATAATCTATTTACAATACGAATATATTGTATTAAAATTGTATCTCTTACTAGCAACATATTACTTTCGATATACATGTTTCTTGTTTATAATTTATAATTTAATCTATTGTAAATAATGTAAAACTGTTACATTCTTATTTTCTTTTCTTTTCTCAATTTTCGGTTTCTTGCTGCTTGTATGTGTGTTAACTTTACTTCTAGTTTCCTTTCGTTATGTCATACCAGTCTAGTACAGTGTGTCTTCTTTCATCAGTTGCTTACCTAGTTGTTTTTTATAGTATATATTGTTTATTGTACGTTCCTTTGGTTTAAGGAGTTTCGCATGTGTCATTTCTTTTCTTCTGGTTTTCATTCTGGATTTTAATAGAATGTATAATATATTTATCAATACATTGATATAATATTTTTTTGATCTTTACTGTAATATATATTTTCCCTGCATCAGTACAGTATTTACCGTCAATTTCTTCATCAGTACAGAAATTATTTTCAATTTCTTCATCACCGCAGAATAATAATATTCATGAAAGCAGTAATGGTCATTCTTTTTTTAGACAGAAAAATTGTCATCATTTGACGATATACGATTTAATTCAACTAATAGTGTGAGAAATACATTATTTAAAAACAATAATTTTTTTTTAAATAAGAAGAAATACATAATAAATTTTGAATCTTAATCGCGGTATCACAGTGGTGTTACTAATAACGAGTTACCGTCACCTAGTACATAACAAAATCTGAATCACAAATCGTAGAACAACAGAATGTATCGGCTTTGACAAATCGCTTTAAACTTAATAATATAAACAAATTTCAGAAATATTGTACGTATTATAATATTCAAAATAATAATAATTAAAATATTACAATATTTTACTATAAGTGTATCGGTAGGGTCGAAAAATGGGCTATATTTTAAGATGCTGGAACCTTTAGTAGAACGAGTTTTTTCATGTATGATTATGTTGTCTTAGGTTCTCTGAATCAAGATTGTGTTTGATGACATTGCATGCCATTTGTACGAGCTGAAACATTATATTATTTAATTTATATTAATCTACATATATTAAAATAATGATATACTGTTAACTTCCAAATAGATATTGCAGGAAAATGTAAACATGATTGGTTTACTCAAAAAGCAATTGCTGAACTATTTTCCTTTTAACGTTTTAATATTTTCACTCCTAAAACGTCTGCAAAGATAGATAGAGAATTCACGGAACATTTGTCGTCATCTAAACATCAATATTATTATTTTTCACAAAATTCATATCTGAAAATTTCAAAAATAAATAATATATTTTGTCGAAAAACTGAAAAATGTTTGATAAATCTTTAAAATATTGTGATGTTGTTCATATATAATTGGTCTTGGAATAAATAATATTATCTATTTTTCTCGAAACGTTATTGTTTAAGGAGCTTAATATTTACATTTTTTTTTAATTTAAAATATTAACTATATTCAGAAACTACAATCATTTTTCATGACGAAATTTTTCTATTAATAATTGATGCAATGGAACTATAGGCATCTCCTACCAATCTATTAATGACAGGAATGGATTTGATATGTCAAACGACAAAAAGTTAGTCCTATTGCATTATCGCAAATGTAATAGATACATAGCTTAATGTCGGTTTTACGAGTTAATAGCATGGGGTTGGTGATCAATTAACGAGTTGATAGCATGGGGTGGGTAATCAATTAACGAGTTAATAGCATGGGATCGATAATCGATCGATTAACGAGTTAATAGCATGGGGTCGATGATCGATTAACCAATTAACGCAAAACTTAAAAAACACACAAAATATTTTTATACAAAAACTAACATTTCTCAGCTTATACAAATATCCTCTGCATTATCATCAAGCATATCGTAACCCAGACACCGTTGAGAACCCTTTTATTGATGAGGACAATCGGTTAATATTGCTTCTATAGGGTTATATGTTCTATATTACAGCCATCCATCCATTCCATTTCATTTCAGATTTATAATTTCGGATTTATAATTTATAATTTAAGGATTTTGAATTGTAACATTGTTATGTCATACCATAGTTACAACCAAATTGATGAAACCGATGTAGGTATTATATAGTATATATCCACAGAATCAATATCGCCTTAGTGGTTACCTATTGTAAAATAGTTTCAAAAAATATTAATTTTGAATAATTAACAGTATTTTTCTGATTCTAAATATTTTAATATCTATCTAATGTATATTATATCCTAAAATTATTATTAATATGCAAGTATCTTTGTTTATTAATAATGGAAAATGTTGTTTATTTTATTTATTTGTCATTGGATTTATTTTAACAATGCATTTAATAAATTATTTGGTTTGTTATCTTTATAATATAATATATTATAATATAATATAAGAATTATTTCAATAATTGTAAACAATCCCACATTAATATGTGCGTTTGATGGAGTTGTTTTCATTTAAAATACAAAGACAATAATTACTGTAGTTCGAGAATTTCATTCAGACAATATATTTTACATTTTTACAACTGTACAATGCTCAATACTCATTTGTATAGTTACTATTTAAAAGCTATCTATAAAGTAAACACAAATGACTAACAATACTGCTGTTGTAAGTGTATTTGTTGTTTATGTAAAAATAAAATGAAAAATGTTACATGTTAGGGATAAACTTTGAAAATGTCGACGATAGGTACAACTTAGAACATTTTCTTTCTTACTTCAGATTAAATAAAAAAATCTAAAAAAATTAAATCTTATTATGGATAATCAATTAGCGTCTATGATTTTCATTTTTACCACCAGCAAATATAACAAAAAATGAATATTAACAGATTAAATTTTTTATTACGGCATCACCCAATCCAATCCAATCAACCACCCATTGTTTGTAAAACGAGTCAGTTCGGGTATTAAAACTCGGTATTTCTCGCTATCATTACAATTTAGTAAGATTTGCTATACATTTATATGTGATTATCTATATGTTTGTATTACTGTATCTATTCTTAATAAAAAGATAAATTCTCTATTTAGAACGTAATTTATTTAAAACAAAGATTTCATTTTAACATTATGTGATCTGTCTTGCTAATGTAATCCAGAAACAAAATAACAATTGAAAGTTATATTATATCCAGAATTCTCTTGTAAAAATAAGAAATGGACAGTACAAAGCAATGACCACACTTACACTAATAATAAAGTAGTAAAATCCTAATGTTTCTACAATTGGTCCTGACAAAAATGAACAAAGACTAAAGCATAGGCTAAATGACATCACAACGATGGCCGACGAAGATCCATACTCCGATGAATGCCGCACATCAACCAGAGTGGAAAGGAATGGTATGAGTCCATAGTCGATAATGCCAATTGTTAAGAAATTCACACCGAGTGGAAAAATCATTTGATACCACTTATCTAAATAAAGGAGAACAATCATCGAAGCAGAATTCATAAGTAAAATACAAATAATAAATATGTACATTTTATTGTGCCAGCGATTGCAGAAAAATGCAGCTATTAGTGTCCCCGTTATGTGAAAAACAAAACCGGGTAACCAAACAAGACCTTGTTCGTACTCTTCCGCAGAGAACTTTTCTCGCATATGCAGTGATAATGTAGGAACTAATGCTGCCAACCCCAGCTTTGTTATGCTGATACCAACGGCTGTTATTAAGATATAAGGATCGAATAGTAGTCTATACATTTGAGTGAAAGGAATCACTTTTCTTTCGGTCGTTTTGTTTATTGAGTTGCAATCAGTGTCAGCCTGCAACATGTTTACAGGTTCATATTCTGTTGAGATAGTTTCATTATTTTCCGATAATTTAGGACGGTCTATAATCATAATTGAATTACAGTCATTAATCTTGACATCAGCATCATCTTGAATTTCGGTCTCGAGACATTTTTTCACATTGTGTTCTGCAGAGTGAACATTCATATGATTCAAGCAGAGAGGAATGATTATGAAAATGCCAAGAACATAAAATGGAACAATAATTAAATATGTAGTCGTTTTCCCCAAAAATTCATACGCCGCACCACTATATGCAGGTCCAAAAGTGGTGGCCATGAAAACAGCCACGTGAAGAAAACCGGTAACCTTTCGACGAACAGAGTCTTTTTTGAAGTAGAACGGCACCGCTGAATAGCTTCCACAGCTAACTGCTGATGTACCAACGCCATTTATGATTCTAGCAAGTAAGAGTATAGGAAAGCTGTCTCCAAAGGCGTAGAGTAAAGCAGCAATAGTGTCCGTCCCAATGGCAAGTCCTATGATCAATAGGGCGTCTGTTTTATCAATCAGATAACCAAAAAATGGATTTGTAAAAAGTTGTACAATGCCTTTTATTCCGAAAATTATGCCAAGCTTAACAGGGATTCCATTTCCAATTGAACTGTTATTAGTGATAATACTGTCGTTAAAAATAGTATTAGTAGCATGTTCTTCTAATATTAAAATTGTTTTGTTCGAATATAGTTTGATCAGATAATCCGGCATGATGGGAATGATTGAACATGTTAAAATAATGCTGAGCGAATATACGATGCATATTAATACAACTATCAAAATGTTGAACGTCTTTTTAGAAAGTAACATTCTATGTTGAAATGATCTCCAAATAAGAAATTATCTTGTGACTTTTATAGGCATGTAATAGCAACCTTTGAAAAGATCGAGGAAGTGTGTGATAGGGACAGCTAATATGCAAAACTCCAATGAAATCGATTCTCAAAGGGTAGGTAGAGCTAGAGCTAGAGAGATATATAGAATGCTTAGCGGTACCGTTGCGTAGTTAGAAAGGAGACTTTTCTGCAATTAAGTAAGCGTAAATATTCAGTTGTTTAGTTTGATTGCCGGTGTGGTTTAGTTGGTTATTTATCTTAGTTGAAATATAATGTGGAAATTATATTTCTACCTTGATTGTAAACTAACTTTGAGACACCTTAGTCATTCAGAATAATATCTACTATGTTAATTATTGTATAATGTAAAAGAAATTAACAAAATCAATTAATAAAATCGATTTAAAAAATCATAAATCTCTTATGATCAAATTTGGATTTTCTATTAATATTTACACAGCCATTTCTAAACATGACGAAACTTTTTGAATTTAATATATATGTATACTTATTTCATACACATCTATAAATATTTTTAATAAATAAATTTATGTATTACCATAATCTACAATATACAAATACAAATAAACTTCAACCACGTTTTTTAACTAATATAAAATATGTGTCTCTGTTTTTCTTGCTTATTTATCATATCCAACCCGAAAAAATGTGGATAAGAAACTAAATATAATTCTTAATATTCACAATAAACGATATAGTAACTACCCCGGGACATTCATAATAAACTATATAACTACCCATAACATTCACAATAAACGATATCACTACCCAGGACATTCACAATAAACGATATCACTACCCAGGACATTCACAATAAACGATATCACTACCCAGGATATTCACAATAAACGATATCACTACCCAGAACATTCACAATAAACGATATCACTACGCAGAACATTCACAATAAACGATATCACTACCCAGGACATTCACAATAAACGATATCACTACCCAGAACATTCACAATATCACTATCCAGGACATTCACAATAAACGATATCACTATAAGAGAGTAAATATAATTATTAATGTTCAAATAACGATATTATTACCTGGTACATGTTTTATATAACAACGTAACCGATATGTTTAGATGTTAATGCTTTTTATGTTTTTAAATTCAGTTCATAATTTTATTCATTACTAAATATCGTCAAATGTTTTCATTCTTCGTCATTTGATCTTCCAGTTTCCCATTTTTGTCTTGTGTCATGTGTTTTTGAATTGTGTATTGTTGTCCCCTTGCTTAAGTTAGTATCGTGTCTTTGTGCATTTTATTGTTTTTTAATTTTTATCTATAGGCCCTAATCAGTTATATTAAATTTACTGTCTTAAGAATAAAGTATTTACATATTGACGTATTTATTGACGTATTTATTGACATATTTACGTATTGAAAAATGCAATGGATAATTGGCTATGATGGTATATATCATAATTAAAGGTATTGATAATTTTAAAATGACTTATCAGAACATATTTTAATTAATTAATTCAGTAAATCTATATAATACAATGAAAAAAACACTTAATTTTCTTTTGTTGTAAAATTACAATATTTTTGAAAAAATAGATATGCACAAAGAAATACTGGCCCATAATTAATTTATTATCAATCAAACCATAACAATATCGCATATCCAAATTGTTCACATTTTAATTTTTTTTTCTTTCCACATTGTTGTTTCACAGCTGATTCTTAGTTCATCAGTTTATCCAGTTTATTCCTGTTTATCTATTTATGAGTTCGTCATAATATCGGTAGACGTAATTAAATATTATATTTGGTTTACCTCAAGAATATGATAATCAGATACATGATAAGTAGATATATGATCATCAGGTATGTGATCATCAGGTATGTGATCATCAGGTATGTGATCATCAGGTATGTGATCATCAGGTATGTGATCATCAGGTATGTGATCATCAGGTATGTGATCATCAGGTATGTG
>JAUZND010084076.1:0-15770 GCA_034780555.1 Coelogynopora nodosa | reverse complement strand
GTTTAGTAGCAAACTTTCTAGTTTAGTAGCAAACTTTCTAGTTTAGTAGCAAACTTTCTAGTTTAGTAGCAAACTTTCTAGTTTAGTAGCAAACTTTTCTAGTTTAGTAGCAAACTTTCTAGTTTAGTAGCAAACTTTCTAGTTTAGTAGCAAATTTTCTAGTTTAGTAGCAAACTTTCTAGTTTAGTAGCAAACTTTCTAGTTGAGTAGAAAAAATTCTAGTTTAGTAGCAAACTTTCTAGTTTAGTAGAAAACTTTCTAGTTTTGTAGAAAACTTTCTAGTTTTGTAGAAAACTTTCTAGTTTAGTAGCAAACTTTCTAGTTTAGTAGCAAACTTTCTAGTTTAGTAGCAAACTTTCTAGTTTAACTGCAAACTTCCTAGTTTAGTAGCAAACTTTCTAGTTTAGTAGCAAACTATTTAGTTTAATTGCAAACTTTATAGATATAGATGTTATTAAAATCTAGTCGTATTATCTTACATATATTTGAAACTTTTTGTAACATCACTCAAGAAGGAAAACAAATAATTGTCAAACTATTTTTATCAAAGTTTATTAAATGATTTCAATAATTATTCTCAGGTATTAATCGCAAGGATCGCTTAAATCGGGCAAACAGAGCTGGACTTGATGCAGGTCATGCATTGAGCATACAACCTCGTAACTTGGGTGAGTAATAAAATACACAATTGGTCGTCATGGTTACAAATTACATGAAGAATCCCCTTAACTGACAATAATGATATAATTTGATTCTTGTATAAGTTAGGTTTAAAAACACCCCTTTTTGACAGATTATCAACAAATAATGAGTTGCATATTATCCAGCAAGTAAAAGTTCTTATATTTGTTATTTGAGATAATTTATTTGATACCCGCTGTGAGAAATTGTGAGAAAATATCTAATTGTCTAATATTATCTAATATTTAATTGTGAGAAAATGTGAGATACCCGCTGTACTGTTCACTAATTAACTTCTGTTTCATAAATTAACTATTGTTTTACAAATTTAATACTGTTTCTTTAATTATACCAAACTGCGCGTGTTTCCATGAATAATAATTTTAAATATTCAAAATTTAGTTTTGAGGCTTATAATTTCGAAATAAATCTATTAATAATCTTTTATATTTATATGAAATTAATATTTCTGAAAATATATAAATGATTGGGTTTATTGATTATAATATTTGTGCAAATTATTTTACTGTAAGTAAGAAAAACGTTTTTAAATAATAGCATATTCCACCAATGTATTGTAATGAATTTGTGACAAACGCAGAGTTACTTATTACAAATGTAAAACATGTTTCGTTTTTAAAACGTAACATTGAATCTAGAGTACATTTTTTGTTTTATCAGAAAAATCTATTGAAGATTCCATGAAAGACGTACAAAATCAATTAGAACTTCTTAAGTCTCAAGTACAAAGTCACTCGTCCCAGAATAAAGAGCTTAAGACTCAAATTCAAGAGCAAAAGTCGCAAATTCAGGATCTTTACTCTCAAGTACAAAATCACTCATCCCAAAATGAAGAGCTTAAGACTCAAATTCTGGATCTCAAGGCTCGTAAGTTACATCGTTTAATATCGATAGTGAGCACAAAACTTTTTATTCAAATGATATAACTAGATCTATACACAAGTTACTAATGGATTAAATAATTTTTAATCATCTTATTATAATATTTTTTGGCTATTACTATGTTAAATGCTATTCGATTATTATTGATTTTAATTGATTATTATTGATTATTATCGACTAGTATTGACTTTACAACGGAATATACCAACTAAAGTGCATGACATATATTTCAACAAAAATATATTGGGGAAATTTATTTCTTCATGAAATCACAATTTTTTTCAAATGTTCAATTAGTTTAAAAGTTAATTAATAATCCAGTCAATCTGATCTAAAAAACTGTGTAGTAGAATTGAAAAAATCATCGAATAACTATATTTATCAGTTGGTGTGAAGCTTTGCAACAAAATCCTAAATTAATAATTGTTCAGCATTTACAAATTTAATAAATTTAATTTTAGTTCCAAGTACAAAAAATAAATAGTCTCGCGAATAATATAATAATTATGAGTAGTATAGGAAGAGTAGATTTGGCCTCCTCACCTTACCTTGGACCCCCCTTTACCCCACCCTACCCCCCGTACCCCCATTTTCTTATCTGAAAATGTATACATAGATAAGCTTATGCAACTAAAATTTATTCTGTATCCTTCTCTCAAATCGAACGTCCATTGAATAGAAAATCTTCCTCGTTTAGTTCGTTACACACGAGAGAGAGTATATTTGTCCAGCGTTTGAAGACTTAGCGATAAGCATTGACATTACTAAATTATTTATATAATAAAATATCCATATAAACTAATATTAACTCAATTTCTTCACAAGTCGCGTTGGCTGAGCGGTTAAGGCGGCAGAATTAACATCTACTGGATCCAAATCCCACACCCAATAAAAATTTTGTTAACAATTACCAATCAATCAGCAAAAAACTTTAATTATTGGCTAGTTTATTCTATAAGAGATAGCAGTAAACGAAATATAAATAATGTCTATAACAATCATGGAACAGACGTCTCGTGCAGTAAACCGAATATTTGCTGGAGTATCACAACAACCGAAAAAAGTGCCACTTGACAATATTGATAGACTTTTACTCCTGTTTGACTATGATGTTAAAATTTGTAACAGACGTCCTTAAATGGTTCAGTTCCGGCACGAGTATTCAACCACTGTTTTTCCAAAACCTTTCACTTTATAATATGCATAATAGAGACAGAATGAACCAGATTGGGTAGATAAAATATTTTGCATGCACTCGTTTCAATAATATCAAAAGCATGTGTTTAGGTTTAACCAACGCTGAATGTATGTAGGAGGAATACGTCCAAAACAATCAAAAACTACACCAGTGATATTATGATCAATATAAATGGCAAACCAGAGTTGATCAGATAAATTATTCGTGTCAGTGTTCACAATAAAAGAAATCTGTTTCGTATACTGTATCCTGTTAGGCAGATAGAGTCGAATATAGGGCAGTTTGTTCACAGGTTAGGCATCACCAAAATAAAGATTGGAGAAGACAGTCTCGCGACACAAGCTACGTCAAAGCATCACCCATAATCATCTCAAGTCTTAAAATCTGTAATGACGTTTCGGTGATGAGTCACTTCGATCTTTCCATCGAAAATTGCCATCACAATTACGTTTATTGCGTTTTCCAGTTCCTTTGCAAATTTCAGTTCAAACCGAAGATTGCCTTCACGGTAGGGTTGTGCGTGTTACGTCATGTGTAGATCCGGCGTCCAATTGAACCTGAAAAGTTTATATCCAGCGGAAAATCTGCCAGACCGATGCCAATATCATCGTTCACATAGAATTGTCACGAATAATAGAATTTTCACGAGTGAAAAGGCTGCTTGCAAAGTCTGGTGTAAAGGTTTTCCCGGCACAGATTCGCCTTCCCGATAGAGAGCAACTTGACTGACATGAAAATGTTGAGCATTTTTTGGATTGGTTGCCCAATCACCATTGTATGCCATGTTGGAAACAACACCGACACCAAGATACTTTGGAAATTGACCGCGGACATATTTTATTTCGGGTGAGAGGTCGCCTTTGGATATGATATATGATAGCATTTCAGTCCTCTGGATAGGATAGATTGCATTTTGATGTCTCAGCGCCGAATTGTTCATGCTTAGCACCGCAAAATCGATTTTAATAATACGACGTAGAAACATTTTCCTTCAATTATAATTCTTCCAGTTTTGATATTCCCGTTCATAAGTCGTTGAAGACAGAACTATGGTTTACTTCGGTCAAATCGGAGTCAAATTTCGGTTTGATTCAGCATATATTTTCCTTGTGTAAACATATCCAAACAAACCGGTTCGTTGAATGCAGCTGCATTTCCGGTATTTGTAAAATGTCGAAGTCGTTTCGTTAAAGCTGTGTTAATAGTCAAACCCATCTAATCTAGGCGACATCATCTTTTACATATACTGATGCAAACAGTTGCCCCTTTTTCGCATTCTCACAAACGGAAGAAGATTATTGAGATAGATGCGATTACAGAGGGATACATGTAAAGTCTAATATTGACTTGCTTGTCACCAATCGTTAGTGATACATTGGAGAATAGACTGTGTGTAAAGTTATTAACAGGAAAGGTGTCATCAGCCGATACAATCGGAGTTTTAGTGTGTTGTATTTTGAGGCGATCAATCAAAATATCGCTGAGATCAATATATTTATCAGCTGCTCCAGAAATAAAAAAACTCAATCGGTCCAGTGTTTACCGTCACATTATTCAGAGGGTGCACATCGAGGTAGTAGCCTTTCTCCAAAACAGTCTGCACCAGTCGAGTAGAAAAGAAATCGACCTCTCTTTTACTCATGGCGATATCACTACTGGACATCATCGTTTTTTAATGAAAGTGTAGACAGCGATTTTCGATCGGCTTCTTCTTTTTCTTCTGTAAATCTAACTCGATCTGATTTGGTAGCTTTTTTCGTTTTGTTTACAAACTTTCTTTCTCGCCAAAGTAGTTTAATTATTTCGGTTGGTAATATTATCGTCGAGGATTTTTTTAAGGTTGAACAATAATTTTTAGTAGCAGTATTGTCATTTGACAAATTACTTGGTAAATATATCACGAGAAATGATGAGAAATGATGATCTGCTTCTTGTGCTTTTTTTTCTTCGTCGTTTTGTTTATAGGTTTTTCAGCTGCGGTCTTGCGTCGTATATGAGTAGATTTACGCTTATGACGATCTGATCCATCCTGTTTGGTAAAACTTTTCTGACAAATGTAGTCTTCACTAAGTTCGTAAAGTCCTGCTTCAGACTGCTTCCAAAGAGTTGTTGGCATGTTGTGGATATTTCCACTTAGTAAATCACCAACAGTATGTTAGCCAATATTGATTGCCTGCTTTCCAACTTTCTTTCCCAGAGTTTTTAGATAAGGTTTAGCTGTAGCAAAGAGACGCTTAGCCAGTGGTACAAGCATACGTTTCAGAAATCAAAATATGCTCCCTCCAACTTGTCGTCTCATGTAACCTGCGTAAATTCCTCCGATCCAATTTGACATCGTCTACTGCTAACATATATGTGCATTCCATATCCATATTTTGATGGAACCATAGCAGTGTTTTGAATAGTTGTGAGCAACAAGTAGCAAATATGTTTATAAGCGTTGACGTCGAAAGTGAAAGTTAACCGATCTCTTTCTTTCCGCGAAAGGAATCAGCTCACCCAGATCTTCTCGGAGATCCAATTCAATTGAGTTGATAAATCTAGTCTTCAATTTACATAGATGGGGTCCTATACACAATTGAAATTGTTGTTTCAAATGATGCAGTATTGAAGGCCATATTTCGTAGAAGAGGTACTCGTTTGTTTCCAACATTCATGTCTTCACATAAATTGCAGTATACATAGATTGTATAGTTACTACGTCAATGGCTTAAGAGGATATTTAGCTTTGAGTTTAATTTTCTCACACCAATGCAATATGTGTCTTTGTAAATCTAGGAATAAATGAGAATCGTTCATTGAATCGCAGTATTTCACCATCTGTTGTTTCATCATCGTCTCCCATTGCTACCAACATCAATTGATGAGTATTCATAATGTATTGCGATAGTTTTATTTTATGCTTGACTAATTCACCATTGTTAAAGATAGTCTCATTTAGTGCTTGCGATAGTGATGTCACATTTTGGTATCGATCTGACTTCACACAATATGTTTGATACAAAGGTTTCTCCATGAGTGAGTCACTTGTTTTGTCTGATGACCACGAGTACATTTGAATGTTTCGTTCACCACAAAGTGTTACAATTCCACCATTTGATCGACCGAGTGGAGCACATACGTAGGATCAATATTCATCAAATGTAACCTCTACATCCTTCAATATTCCTCTCGCTACGAAGTGGTAGGGAGCCATCCAAACAAAATTAAATTTTTCGTCCGAGAAAATAAGCGGTACATGAAACCTAGTACCCAAGCAGGAGCAACACTCAATGTGAGCTTAGTGAGCATTTTGTCGTCTTTCTTGATTGGTGTAATGAAATATCGTCCTTCAGAGTGGTACAACGATAGGAATTCACTAAATCGAGTAAACTTTGTAACTGCCCTTGCATATGATTTTGTATCACACACATAATACCTCCATGTTGCATTATAATAATATATCGCTTCTTTTGCACAACCGCCTATTGTACAGCTACTTGGCCAGTCGATTATTGTCTTGCAATTTTGTTTGCAACAAGTTCCTCCTTATTTCTGTGTAAAGCCGCACACTCGTCGCCAGAGAATATGTTAATAGCGTCCACAAATTGCATGTCCACAAGTCCAACTTCCTAGTCTCCAGACACATTCAAAGTAATAGAATTTTCAGGATCAGTTTGATATTTTGTAGCCGTCCGATCCTTGTCCACATTATTTTGTAATAGAACTTAAAAACTGTCTTCACTTCGTTCCGTCGAGTATGTTTTTATGAGGTATCTACTCTGGGTACTCTCAACCACTGCTGATTTCAATGAACTCTACTAAATCGTTCCACTCCAATTGAATTGAAGTATTCACGTAAGGGTTTATTTTCAAACACTTTTCCTGCATCAGTTTGTAAATAATTTGGAATCCTCTTACTTGTTGAATATATTTTCTTTAGCAATTTTGCCGTATCGTCAGCTAATTTACTCTTCCATGGTTCAGCCTAAGCGTAGCGTAAAATCAAATTTAAGCCTTTATCGAGTTGTATCCAGCATAAGGTTGCATCTCTACTAGATGAGCTTGATGCTGCATATCCATCCGTCGCGTCATATATCTTCTTCTCGGACATTTGTTTAAGGCTCGTCCGTGTAGGGTGCATGTGAATTGACTCTGTAACCATTGTCTCACTTGGTTCTTGTGAAGATTTGATGCAGCGGTAAGTGCTTTGACGCTTCCGTGAGAGCCTGTCGACTGCGTTTCGTAATAAAAGATTTCTAGTAGTTTTTAGTTTTTCGCTGATAGTGTTTGTTTTTTAGCAGCAGGCATTGATGCAGTTTATCGCGACTTTAAAGTTTACAGCATCAACTTTTTCGGTTTATGGTGAACAACACCAACGGAGGAAATTTTGTATTATCCGTATAATAGCATCATTGTGTATATAAGATTTAACTTACATTTCATTTATCAATTGATGGTATTCTCAAAATCATCTTCATTTATCGATTATTATCTGCAAGAGAGGAATCAAATGTGTCACTTTAAATGAATCCGATTTCTATAATCAATATTAAATGCAACCCACCCTTCTTTCATTTGACTTTCCTTGATATAGCTCTAGAATGGTGACTTCCAGGTGGAATGATCGATCGTTGACGAGGTGGTGCTGGAGTACGAGGAGGAGAAGCACTTTGACATCATTTTCTGGAGACGATTCCGAGTTCCTTTGCAGTTGCATTACTTAGTGCTGTCCTGAAAACATTAGGCTTTTTCAAAATATCCTTTAATTCACTCCATCCAACAGGAACAGATACTATTGCCCGCGTATCATTGGTAGTATAACGAAGTAAATCATACAAGTTCGAACCAGCGATATAATCTCCAGCATTAATAATCTGTATATTCTGTGATCATGAGACAGCTGGCTTTTTTCCATGTAGAAATGTAAGTGGTGAAATCGCCTTGGAATTGATGTCTTGGTAAAACTGGACGAAATCTGACTAATACGGTCGCTCAGTGTACTGTTCTCCTTTTCTTCATCATTTCCCTCAAGCATTTCATTCTTGCGGTTTTCTTCAATGAATACAACCGCTTTAAGACGATATTGTTGATCAGGTCCAACGTGTGATTGTAGTTATGTAGGTTTGGATATTATTTAAACTAGAATATTCTTATTCAGTCACCAAAACCAATCGTGAATATGATGATATACTGCTCACTATTTTCCAGAAAAACAAAGGTTAACCAATAGCAAAGACAGCAATGGGTGCAAGATTTTTTAAGCAAAAGGTTTTATAGACCCTAGAAGTGGAAGTAGTGGTAGGAATCCTCCTTTCTGACTGAGAGCAGATTGAACTATTTTATTGCTCCCTTTTTATAAATTCACTGAACCATACAACGAATCATAATCTTACGTTTATTTAGTTGCTCGTGGAGTGAACTAGGAATGTTTGATAAATTACCTTTCAGTTGGTTGAGGCTGATGTCTAACGGTGCCTGAATAAAATCAGGATCAGCATTCTCCACAATAGCTTTCTTTAACTTTAGATTAACCTTATAAAATGCCTGAGCGGAGAAAATTGTCGCCGAAAACGTTTGACTGTCATTTTGCACATTAATTATTTTACAAAATAATTCCTTTATGTTATGTTAATAATAAAATTTTCGCCAATGATGTGGTGACGTTCAACTGAGATACATAGCGTGAATCTTTCATGAATAAATAAGCAGTCCAAGTAGTACAAAGAATACTCCAGCAGTCACAAGTAGGTATCCAATTTTCTTCTATCGTACCGTAGCCATTATTTCGAACAATTAATGTTTTCCTTTTCCACTCGTTTGTTTATAACTTAAAATGCACGCTCTTATGTCATATAAGCATATTGTGGAACTTCGTGTGGTAGAATTCGTGTTCTAATTCGAATCTTATGTGGTGTACTTTGATGAAAATCCAAAAGTAGATAGGAATAGGGACCCTATTCGGTTGCATCATGAAAAGCCCCCTGCAAAAACTTGTTATTCATCTGTCGACTCAGGAATACTATTTGGGGAGCATCTCAAGGATTATTGAAGAGAATCAAATAATGCGTCTTAAGAGAACGAGTCCTGCTATCACGTACATTGACAAAGATATTATGAGTAATATTAATGAGGAAAGAATTGCGATGATGAACAAGTTTTGTAAATAAATTATTCACCACTTGAGAAGACATTGATTCACTCATAAGATTATCAAATATGATCACATTCTTACTTTTGATCTTGTTGAAATTGTCAGGCAACCCTTGATGCATGCTTATTTCCACTCCAGACATTTGCGACTTGAATTGTGTCAAACAATTGGCTGTAGAATTCCACAATGCCAGTGAATGTGTGTAATAGGTGTCGTGAATATGTAGCGATACACTTTGAATAGATTCGTAACAAACACCCTCTTGACGCATTGTGAAGAACAAACAACTGACATTGCACTTCCCATTTTATAGCGTCCATCCATGATTATATAATGTCAATATAATGAGAGAAGCGTAAATTATGTTTATTGATTATTCAATCCATTTTCATCCAATCCAATCTTACGAGTGGATCCAGCGTAGCATTAGCACCATGAAAAAAGGCAGCCATAGCAGTACCGGTTGAAGGATGACTTGCAAATCGAATTCTGTTTTTAATGGCACATAAAGTTGAACTTCCCCTTCAAGGATACTTCATTCGGTAAATGGATGCAATCTCTTCAATAATATAAGATATATTATCCTCTTCACGTGTACCTCGTTTCTCAAGTGGAATTATTCTATATAATACATTAATCATTTAGTTCAATGTATCTCTGACTTTATGTATAATAGTAGGATGATTGGTTTAATTTGGATAGGGAATTTCCGTTTGATCACTTGAATCTTCACTTGAGTCCTCACTTGATGACGTGATATGTAGAATCATGCAGAGTTTCGTTTTTCATAGACTTTTATCCTGTTTCGATCATATTATAATCTCATCAGGTACGTCTAGTCTAAAAGGACAACTGAATGACATGATGCAACTGTGTCATTTATGGTTAAAATGGAATGAATGTATACAAAATGTACATGTTTTTGATTATGTTTCACATTATGATGGTAATTGAGGTGCGATAGTTTGTCGTTGTTTTTGAGGAACTTATTTTGGGACAAAGCATGATAATTGCTGGTTGCCATATGGAAGGCTGTAATTCACACCAACCAACACTCTCTTATCCTCAAAGAATGAAAAACGGCGCTTGTTAAATTGAAGAGTTCTGATATGTATTGTGATTATGGGATGCAAAGCTGGTCTAGTCAATATTCATTTCAACCTGATCTTCATACACCTTTATGTAGGAATCGTGTGAAGCACATTTGAACACACTTTGCTCTATTATGTTCTGACCCATTTTGAGATACGAGGCTATAGGCTTTATGACGAAGGAAGATCCATTCCTTTTGAGGATTGCCTGCGCATTCGTCTTTCACACAGCCCAATGCTGCAGTTTACCAATTTGAGTAGCAGGGGTGTGCTTTTGGTTAAAAAATTCGGAGAGTCCAATAGTCCGTCTTGCAATAATCGAGAAAATAGCACTTGGTCAACATTGATGTTGGATACGTGTAGAAAAAAGAAGTCGGTATCCCCTGCTTGTATCTCGAATTTGCCACCAAGTTCATTTGAGTACTTCATGAGGCTTTCATATCGAAGAGTATACATTATAAGCTTCAAGAGTTGCAGAACTGCCATTTCGATGTAAATTAGCTTATTAATTATCGCAGCCTCTTGCACAAATGGACACCGAATACGTCTTGATTAAATATTGTCGTTGACAAATGAGGCTCGACTTGCCAGAGTTGTCATGTGGTCTTCACTGTTGTTCAGTCGGAAATTCATTCACTTTCAAGAATTTTATAGAGTCTTCCCGAACAGAAAGTAATTTTTTAATTGATAGAAATCTTTCTGGAACTTGTTCTTGGCCTCTTGTCGAAGATTACTGTTGTACTGGATGGAATCTTGGGAAAATGGCTCCTGATGAAACTGCAACACTCTGTGGATGTTTGTTAGCACCATTCCTTGATTGAGATAGAACTGAAGCATAATTGTTTACAAACGTCATCCCACCTCGCGTTCAGCTTTTCCGCGATACGTCCTTCAATAGTTCCACTTTGGCTTTCGTTATCTTGAAGGCAGATTGCCAGCACATTCTGGATGCTGATACAAAATATGCAGCGTCTAGTTTATTTTCGGTTAGACAGTGGTTGCAGAATGCCTCAAATACATCTGCTAATTAGTAGATATCTCGTTTAAAATACGCCAGCATATAGCCGCCGAAATAACACGAGGCCTCTTGAGCGCTCGCATAATTCTCTTCTGAACACTACTGTTTTTTCAGATCATCAAAAAATACTTCTCGTGGCGATAGACTGTGCTCCGTCATTTTTTCGAGCGAAGACAAATATGTATTAGAGAATACACCTTTCGCAGTTATCAGAGAATCTGGAGCAGAATCCGGAATTGCTCGACGGCTTTGTTTGATGTCAGTTGAGGCAAGATTTCTAACAAGATTATCTAAGGAGTCACACATAAACTGGACACTTTTTTTGAACTGGAGCTTCATGCAAATGTTAACCTCCTTCATCTTGCCATCTTTATTGTTCAATATGTTGATTTTTTCTACAGGAAATATGCCAATTCAAGCCATATATTTTTCTTTTGAATGCGGAATGACACCCAGCTTCCATTCCTTCATCTTTCTTAAAGCCGCCTGACAGACAACGTGCGAATCATAATTTTTTTAATTATGGAAGAATATTGGTTTTTGGAGTCTCATTTTGTTGTTGCAATCCTGACAGGCTGCACTTCTGTATCGTTAAGTAAGATGATCATGCGCCGTCACTTTAAACCTCTTGCTATTTCTGAATTCTTCATTGCATTTGTAAAACCGAGTGGCTGTATTATGTCCCTGACTAGAATTATTCTTGTTCCACTGGTAGACGTCTCTGCCCCATTGTTCGAGCACTTGCATGGCAACAATTATGCAGCTATCACCAACAAAGTGTATGTAGCTGAGATTTAGTGGAGCAGCTTTCAGTTCAGGGTGAGGTACGAGCACCATTCCAAAAGCATCTGGCTTATTTTCAACATCTCCAACCGGGGTTCTTGTTTAATGTGCACCCGATATCCGCATACACAACATATTGCAGTCTTTGACATAATCCCAAATTAGTGAACTCCATTTGTGTGTTTTTGCGTGGGTTTTTTCTCTGAGTAACACAATTCCCGATGACCATCAAGCCGTTTTTCAATTGTCAATGGTTGGGGACTTCGTTCGCATTTTTTTGCACGAGCCCTGCTGGAATAGTTCTTTCTTTTGCGACATCCGTGTAATCGGTTTAAATTTACTATAATGAGCCGAATTTTCAAGCCCAAATATATTGATCACCTTCCCAGGCGTTTCCGATGATGATTTGCCTGCAGCTCTGAGCACTCTTATTAGGTGGCTTTCGTTGTCCTCATCTAACTCGAGCAAATTTAAATAAATGCCAGGATTATGTCGTTCAAAGGTGATGAAATCTCGATCTCGAGCATTAACAAGTGACACAATTCCTGTCCAATTGTACTTGGCTTTGCGAATATTGTAGTTTTGATGTTTATATCGATGATTCATCTTAAATTCGTGGAAATGTAAGCAGAATACTGGAAGCATTAATCTCTTGTCTTTTTAAAGTTGAGAACAGCCCGTTTGCTATTTGGTCGACTTTAAAACTGTACAATCATCTGCTTTACTTTGATAATCAGGCGCTGAGTAGAATTTGGTTGCAAGTGTGTCGAAATAATTGACACCCAATATTGTCCAATTGCTTCCGCCATGAACAAAATGTTCCACTTTTGCGAGTAGTCCGCTGATAATGTCAAAAATACATTCCAGAATGAGAACAGTAGCGTCGATAAATTTTTCAGCTGTGTCTTCACCGTCTGATCTCTAGGATTAGTTGCACTTTACACTCATCTCGAGTAGAGGTCAATAGCTGAGATATTTTAGAGTCAATCAGCAGAGAAGCAGCCTCGAACAAGTTAATGGGTTGCATATACTCAACCTCTGCAATGAATCGTATATATTGCGTCCTCCCGCGTCGACTGCGTTGTGGCACTCTACTGCAAATGCAGTTGCACACTTCCTCAGGAATAATAGGGAGTCCATCGGGATAACACGCTTTTCTATGCATTTCAGCATTTCAAGAGAATTAAAATGTGAACTGCATTGTCCACATTTAAATATATTTATAGACGTTGATGAAGAAGACGTTATTTGTCGAGATGTGCACGGAATTTGACCATCGTTAACAATATCACTTGTGTCGGTAATGTTATTGCTTACATCGTGCATTTTTTTGATGGGAGCATTAATCACATGAGGATAGAGAGAGGCCCACAATTTATCGATGACATCTGGTCCGGGTTCCTCGTTGCGTGTGTCGAGGGGAGGATCGATAACATTATCGTTTAATACTGTATTAGCTGGTTCAGATAACAACCAAGCCAAACCTCGGACTCGGAATCCATCTAATCAGCCCACAATTAATCAATCTCCTCAGGCTATGCTTCAATGTGTGCTTTAGGTTCAGAGTGAGTTGAGTTTAAATTCAACAGATTTTAATCAAACTAAATAAGAGTAGTATACGTATAATAAAGCGGAGACGGTATGGACAGAATAGGCGGTGACGTTGGTACTGTTGACAAGGTTGTTGGTAGTGTTGGAATATTGTGCCACCCTGCACAGTGATAGAATTTTATCTTCTTGAAGAATTCTTCCTCGTCATCTCCTCTTCCTCCACCTCTGGCATATTACTGTTTTCGTCCACCACCACCCCTGTCATATCAATATTTTTTCCTCCTCTTGACTGTCCTCCTCACTGCTTGAAATATGGACAATATTTCGGAATTTATTCCAAAATCCTTATGAGGAATTCATCATTACATAAAAATATTAAAAAGTCCCGAATTGAATTAATTCCAAATTTAGTAGTATTAGTAGCAGCAAAGCAGTAGTAAATAAAGTAGAAGCAAGTAACAGTACATAAAGCAGTAAATTGATACCTATAGAACAATACGCACAAATACGACCGTTCACGCCAAGAGCTTGGAGCAGAATGAATTTAAGCTGCGAAAGCTTCTCTATTTACACATTTTCAGCTTAGAAAATGAGGGAGGTAGCGGGTGGGGGTTGTAAGGGGTAAGGGGGCGTTAGGGGAGGTAGGGCGGGTCAAATGTCACGAGAGGGGGGTCGAACCAACTATTCCTATACTACTATTATGCATAAAAGATAATATTTATTATTTACATTATTTTGATTACAAATTAGATATACGAAGTCTTACTATTTTATCATATTTTTCAAATGCATGTGTTATTTATAACCTCAAATATATGTAATCTTTTTCACAGGCGAGAGTCATGATTTCTTGTTGGATCAGCCTCCCACAAAAAGTAAGTTGATTGGTTGTCTATTATTGATTTTTTAATCTCTATTATCTTTTGTCTACTATTTGTTTAACTTTATTACACAAAGGAGGGCGTGATTTGGATCCTACACTTTAAAAGAATAGCGTATATTTTATCAGATGTGATTTATTAATTATACTTTTTCAACTTTGAAATAAGTTTAAATAAATACAATATCGTTGTGAAATAACCCAAATCAGTAAGAGAATAATAAATATATTAGTATTAATCGAAGAAAATGTTTGTTGATTTGTTGACTAAGAATACTTAAAATTAATACTTAAAATGCTTAAGTCAAGAACATTGGCTGAGGTTAGAGACAGAATATTTATAAAGTTAACATCGTGTAAAGGCTAGAAAGCATGAATATCAGAACGAAACTAAAGGTTTCATAAAGCTTGGTTCCATTTTCAAGAAATGATGATCATTCAAAACATGTGAAGTGAAATGGATCCCCCTATGCGATTGTACTCAATCATATACGAGTATAGGCAACTACTGGTTTGACCTCAACCTTGACCTTCGATAGAATTGGTAAATAGTAAGCCGTATAGCAACCAAAAAATTAATAAATACTGAGGAAGGCATATATTTATTGTATTTGTATGCATATGAACAAACCCCTTCACACCTAACATTTAAACAATTTTATAGACATCAACAAAATTCTAGAATTACATGTTCTTCTCTGTTGCAAATGATGCTATTTAATTTTTGTTTACTCTTAACGCTTTGTACGTGGACATACTTTTTAGGGTTTGCTAAGTGGAGGAGGATATTTTACCCCCTGGAAAACCAAACTTCCTATCATCCGATTAAGCTGAAATTTGGTATATAGATACCTCCTAAGGACTTGTCGAGTGATTTATATTTTCAAAACAATTAATTGATTGGTATAATTTTTATGACCTGATTACGTCATAAACTCCAGTTAGGAAAACTATAGCAAAAATAACTATATATGCTATATATTCATCAATAAATACTATAACTTTGGTTCAGTGTAACCAATTGACTTGATTCTTTTTGCATATGATTCCAGATCACAAGGTCTATATTTGTTGATATGTTTTTATAATTATACTACTTATATAAATAAGCCATAAGTAGTATAAATGCTATTTGAGTATTATTATAAATTGGTGGTTATTTTAATAAATAATTTTAATAATCAAGTTAAATGGATATAATTTACGATAAACTTTTTTTTCTATTGATGTTGCAAGTTTCAGCTCCTAATATCATTGGCAAGTATGAAAACCCAAGGTGGTATAAAATGGATCAATAATAACACCGTTTTTCTGGTATGTAAAAATATTCAAAATTATATTTGTTATATTTTTGAGTTAGATAAAACTATTTTAGCCACTAAGTAAAATAATCAGGGTCATAATTTAATTGTTCAATCAAAACCTTAATTTATTTGTAAAAAAATTGGCATACTCCCTGTAATATAATAATTTACATTCAATAACTATAAACTTGTTTGCTTACTGATATCGATGTATCTATTCCTTATGTT